>JASAMX010013983.1:0-54237 GCA_030248175.1 Microlaimidae sp. YZB2_3 | reverse complement strand
GTCATAAAATCATGTCATGCTTTTGGAAAAATGAACATGTACATCTTTATGCTGGACAACGTTTTTTATTAAAAGGAGGAATGACCTTTCTCCTTAACCTCAAAAAGGATTGGGTTAAACAAGATATCATTGCAAAGCTTGAATTTCAAAAAATGGGTTGAATTTTTCAGAAAATAAAAAATAAGGACATCTTTATGCTGGACAACACATTTTCACCAAAAGGGAGGACCCTTCTTCTCAACCACAAAACAAATTGGGCTAAATGAGGTATCATTGCAAAGCTTACAGTCTGGAGAATGTCATAAATGGGTTAAACTTTTGAAAAAATAACATGGACATCTTTATATTGGACAACATATTTTTACCAGAGATAGAAGAACCTTCCTCCCCAACCACAAAAAAATTAGGATAAATGAAATATTATGGGAAACTTTATAGTTCAGGGAGCATCATAAAGTGGTTAAAATTAGTAAAAAATTAACACGGACATCTTTATGCTGAACAAAATATTTTCACCATAAGAGGGAAAGACCCTTCTCTCCAACTAAAATTAAAGTGGGTAACTGAGGTATCACTGTAAAGCTTACAGTCACAGAAATGGCATAAAAGGGTTGAATTTTAAAAAAATAATTACTAAATGAATATAAAAAATGCGGGAAAAATTATTTGTCAGCCGTATGACTGACACGGGCTACTTGTATATCTAAAAAAAGCGTTAAAATTACTATTGTTATGTTACCATGTATGCATTATTTGTGGTTGCCACATCTTCTATGCTGGTACACAGGGAGGGAAAAGAGATCACAGTCAACTGTGTCATGTAATGGGCGTTGTGGAGCGTTTTGCCGCTATCAATGTTTCCGTTTCAGTTTTTGAGCAAAACGTGTTACCACTTTATTCTACAAATCTCTTGACAAAAACTAGGGTTGACGTTGTCCGCCATGCACCACGCGGAGGAACTCCACACCACCCGGTGTTTTTTCGTCGTAAGTCATCAACTAAACGCAAACTTAGGGACTTAATGTGAGATAGGCCATTAACATCCTACAAGTTTAATCTTACACTTACACTTATGTCTATGTTTATTTACCTTTATTTATTTTACTTTCTATACTTTTTATTTATCACATTATTTAGTTTACCTTAGTTTTTTGGTTAATTTATTTTCAATAACATTATTTATTTTATATTATTATCTTAAAGAAGGATGTAAAACTCACATCTTCTTTCTACAATACTCTAAGATGGGTGGGGTCTTGACTAAAACTACACCAACAAGTGTTGGTATACAGTATTAGGCGGTCATAAGGAATATCCATAGCCGGCGCGCTTCTGCTCTAAACAAATATATCACAAAAATCAAGTTTGATTTAGAAATTTTAAAGAAAAAAGTGTACCCTAAATTAATAGACTGGATCAAAATTTTCAAGCTAAAGCTCCCATTTTTTGCACCTTTAACCTAAAAAGGCCAAAATTCGTTAGATAATGAGCAATTTGTGAAACTTTTGAATATTTTATTTTATTTTTAGTGTTCAAAGACTCTTTTTTACTCAATATTATGTTTTAAACTTATGATCTCTTGCTGAATTGGAACAAATTATAAAATATGTTTTTTTAATTCATTTATTTTTTGCATCTTAAATTCTTTTTCTGTTTGCTCCTGTGGCAGAGACTCTTGCTTCGGTTAAGTCTAATTTTCGCTGTTCTTTTGGCTGCTGGGGAATTGTTCATTTTACCTGAAGATCCATGATCTTGGTTGGGAGCGGCAGAACTGCGACAGTCTTTTCGCAGCAAATCATAATGCAGGGACTTCCGTCACGCTTTTCTCCTAGCCTTTTAACGACAACATCATCAATGTAGATAATGCTGGCTGCAGGCATTCCGCGTAGAAAAAATTTTACAGAGAAACTGTCACAAGTTCTTCTGTAACCCTCCTCCTTTATTCTGGCTTGGGACAGGCGCACTGTATAAACAGTGGCGGAGTTGCATCTTATATTCGTCTTTATTAAGGTATTCCTTCCTTAATTATGAATTTTTTGGCTTAGCTTTACATTGAATTAAAATAAAGTTTTAACTTCAATTTAGGTTTTAGCCAAAGTAGAAATTGATTCTTGATTTTATTTCAAAGGTGGGTAATACGAAAATCCGGGACAAAGGTCTGACACTCGTATTTAACAAACACGGCCATGCTAAAGACAACCAGCGGACGGACGGTGTCATCGTGACCAACGGGTGTCATCGTGACGGACGGGTGTCACGATAAATGGTTTGAAAATCATTTTTTCATTTTTTAAAAGATATTTAATCTTCTTGGCTGGCTTTCAAACACTTAGCTCAGCATTCTCAAGAAAATAATATAGATGTAATGCATAAATAAAAAGAATAATATGCTTTACAGTGAGAGCATAAATCACTTAGTTTGAAGGAAATGTAGTTTGGCATATTAATTAGCTTTTTTTAAAACACTTTTTAAGGTTTTAATGGGTTTTTTCAACACTTATTCAGGTGTTATTTTGAGTACCGATGGAAGGGGGATTAATGTTTACTGGATGTATTTAATGGCATAAAGATAAAGTTAGAGCCTTTTTTTTTTTCTTCAAAAAGAATAAAAATAAAGTGGCAAATAAAAAAAATCCCCAAAACCAAAACAAAAGGACAAAAGATTATGGGATAAATCGTTAAAATCCTTGAATATTATTTTATATTTTACTAATTAAAGGATTGTAAAGAACACAACAAATGCATATTTAGTATTTTTTTTTAAAAATACAATAAAACTGAACACAAATTAATACATTTTTATAAAAACTACCGCAGATTTGTCGCCATTTTAATGCAAAATAAAGTTCACTTTACATGTCTTTAAAAAATATGGTTATCTTTCGCATGGCCGCGTTTGTTAAACACCAGTGTCACACAGCACACCTTTGCCCCTGATGATCATATTATCCACCTTTGATTTAGTCTTAATTGAATGGGGTCTAAATGAGAATTTAAAAAAAAACCTCACTTGGTACAGTATACCTCAATTTAACGTACATTGTATAGTGCAACACAAAATTTGGCTTCATCGACTGCAATTAAAGATTTTTAAACATTTAGATACGCTTCAGTTAATATACATGATGGTAAAGACCAGGCCAGAGTTGATGATCTTTGGTCCGCTTTTTATGTTTTATTAGAACAGGTTAGTTGTTTTTAAATTATTTTAGTCTATAAAAATTATATTACACATATCATAATCAGAAACATTATTTCTTGCTGTTTTTATATTGAAATAAACCGTACAGAATCTTTAGAGCCGCAAACAGGAAACTTGGAGCCATCGGAAATTTTGGGAACATGGAGCCACAAGCGAAGGAAACTTGGAGTTTTTAGGAAAAAAAATTGTTTTGGGCTTAGATTTAAGCTTTGCTTAGGCTTAGGTAAACTTTTTAGCGATTTTTATTTTTGGTTCCAAGTTCCCAAGTTACTGCTTCAAACCACCAACTTTCGGCTCTAAGTTTTCTATTTTTGGTTCCAAGTTCCCAACTTACTGCTTCAAATCACCAACTTTCGGCTCTAAGTTTCCTATTTTTGGCTCCAAGTTCCTTCGGTTTCCTATAAAAAATAACATTTTTTGAATTATTCAATAAAAAGAACTCGTTCACGTTTTGCCTTAATTTTTTTGTTATTTCATTTTCCTTTTTTTTCTTTTTCCTAAAGGAGGGTGTAGGACTCACTCTTCTCCCCCTTCCCTGGGGGGGGTCTTGCTATTCTCTCCACGTGGGTGTTTGGTAGGGTATTATGCTCTATGGAATATCCATAGCCGGCCCGCTTCTGCTCTAAAAAAGCAAACCTATTGCTAAAAAATAAAATCAATGCAAAATAAAATTTTTTAGATGCTAGGTCAACTTCCGTGGCGAATGCAAAAAGACCGAGCAATGGTTCGCGAAATGAAAGCTAACATGGACTATCCTGCTCATTTGAAAAGGTATTATTTTTTAAATTTTAATGTTACCGAATAATATAACCGAGTAGTATGTTTGGTTGTACCTTAGATTTTTATTCATTTTCATATCTTTTTTTGTTTTTCGCTAAAACATGCGAAGAAGTAAGAAATTTAAACAGAGTAATTAAAAGGATTTAACGCTATGTATCAGTTTTTAAAGCTAAATGCGAAAATCTGAATGGGAGGGGATAAATTTCATAAATATATAATATTTGTTATTTAGTCTATTATAGGCTGCATTTATTTATTTTGTTAAATTTTAGCTTTCCATGTTTTTTAAACAGTTTGTTTTTCTAAAAAAAATTATTCATTTTAGTGTTCGATTTTATCCCGTCTATTTTAATTTTATTTTTCACTTTCATTTTTTTTATTTTTTAGATGTCCTAAATCTCTTGAAACTGTACATCGCCATATTACAAAATTGGGATTTTTTGATCAGCCAGATTACGATGGAATCGTTCGCAGATTTAGGTATTATTTTAATTTTTTGAAATTAAAAAAAAACAACAAAAATTTACATTTTGAAATTCAACATTTAATGTTTAATTTCCCCTAGATAACCTACAACGGGGATTACGCCAAATAAGGTAAACTAACCTTTAGTTATTTTACACTATCCTATCATATCTTACCTCTATTTTTTGATCTTTTTATGCTATCTAACTATCATATTATTATTTAATTTACCTTAAGTTATAATTTTGTTTTTTTTTTTGTTATTTCCTTTTCATTATTATTATTATATATTATTCTCATACAGAATGTAAAACTCACATCTGCTCCCTAAAATCCTCTGATAGAGGTGGGGCCTTCGACTAACATTCTACATCAACAACAGTGCTGATATAGGGTGGTAGGCGGCAATATGGAATAATAACCATCGCCGGCCCGCTTCAGCTATAAAAAAAAATTTAGCATAAATTGTATGTTAAATTTTTATTATGTATAAAAAACCTAGAAAATGATTCATCTTGTTTAGTTTACGTTCTGACCATTGTGGTTTTAATATTTTACTTCATAGCATTGAAACTAACCGAGATTATTATTTAGAGAAGATCTGAAAGAAATGAATGTTAATGAAGATGATCCTTTGGACTGGGAAATAGCCACAAAAATTCAACATTAGTCACTAAATATTTTACACATACTTGTTGTTAATACTCTTTTTGCTTTGTATACTTGTGTTTTAAATATTAATATTCTCGTTTTTTCACAAGCACGCTTTTTATAAACTTAAATCTCGACTGGCCAATAAAATTTTTGTAACATTGTTTTGATTTCTAAGACAGTGTATTTTAATATATTTTTGTTTAAGGATGAGTTTTAATGACTGTATTTTGTTTTTTTAAGTTTGATAGAATTGGTTTAAATGTTTGTTATCAATGTTTTTATCCGCTCAAATGAGATGTTTGCGTTTATAAACTGCTCATTGGTGGATTGCATTAGGCCACGCCTTTCGCGGTGGCGACAAGGCAAAGTGCGCGTATACGGGGATTCAAATAACAAAGGTTGGCCAGAAAGTTGCCGTGTAAATCTTTTCTCTCAATTGCGTTTTAAAATCGTCTTTTTCATACGGCAAACTTGTTTGTGAGCGTTATATTAAAGACCACGATATACAATAACTGGATTGAAATTTTAAATACAACGATCGCTCTTCATTTGTTTTCCGTCGGAAGGGCAGGTGTCGCGAACGGCTTTAAATTTGTTCGACAATTTGTGGTTTCCTAATTCTATGCCCAATTATGGGCGTTCCCATTAATTAATTGACTCCTCCGACGTCTGTTTGAACATCTAGAAAAGTATTAGTTTTTAGTCTACAAAAAATGGGTTGAAGTACGCGGTTATCGCAGCTTTCATTGGACCTGTCTTGTTTTTAAACTACCAATATTATTCAGCTATACCCAAATTTCTCAATTATTTAATTTTTAAATGAAACTACGCTCAACTTTCATCAACATCATTTTCGTTAGATTAAATCGGAGCTAAAAATTTACTATGCTTGACAACCTTCTGTGTCTGTGTTTAATATTTTGTGGACATTGGCTTATGTCGGTATTTGGGCATCAATGCTCCTGGATTGGAAGGTACGTTTTGATTTAACATGATAATAGCGTCATTTGTATTTGAACTCAAAATTATTTTTCATAATGACGAAACTAGGGAAATTGTATTTGGTTGACCTCGTAATTGTATATGAGACATGAATAAACCGATTAAAATTGTGCGGTTATGAGGTTTAAAAAATTCATGTCTTTTTACGAGAAATTTTACAAATTTTACCTTTAAAAAATTGAATTTTTGTGCCAAACTAAGTAAATTATTAAAATATAGTACTTAATCTTTAATAATAAACTGTTTTTGCTAAAAATTTTAAGGTTTTATTGTTATATAGTCGATTCAATAACACAAATGGAGATCAGCTAGGTTTGATTTGCCTGTAATACGATTATAAACGTGTCAATCACTGTTTTAAACTCTGTGCATTTTATATTAACTTTAAAAAACACTTTGCTTTACTTGCATTTTTTATGTGGAGTGGAGCCGAACTGAACTGAACGTGTCAATAAAACTATCGTAATTTTTTTAAAATTGTACGAGTCAATGTAATCGAAAAAACTTTGAGCTGAACAATATAAAAAAACTTGGTTAAAACCTATAATTTTTTCAAGTTTTTAACTTGATTTTAGCTGTGCAGCTTAAACTTGTCCAGGAAAACGGTTTTAGCTTTAAAATTTGTTTTACAATTGCACTGTTTAAAATCCTATCGGTTTAACGAATCAATATTGTTAACTATGTAATGTTTCAAATCATTTCCTTTTGCTGGTTGAAACTTCGCAATAAAAAGTTTATTAACACCCCAGTTCGTTACTAAAATTAGCTTTAGATTAAGAAAACTGATCAGCAAAAAATGAACACTAGAATTTTACTTAATTCTGTTTTCTATTTTTGACATAACGTCTAAACAGCATGGTGTCTGGTTTATCTATGTGGGTGTATTATACAAAAATATAATTATTTCGCTCTTCAGGTTGAGAGTAAAAGCTAAATCACTTTGTTATATTTTGTAAAAAACAAATAAGAGTCATACGGAAAGAGCGTGTGTTGTGTGTTCACAAACGTTGTAGTTTTACATTAGACACTAAAAACACTGATTTGTGCTTTGCATTCTCCATAAATTAGTGAGTCAGTAAAGATGGGTAAAAAACGTAAAATTTTTGCATTTTGATTTAAAAGAGCATAGACGAATGACCTTGTCTTCGATTTGGACTTTTAGCCAAAGGTTAAACTGGTAGGTAACGGGAACTTAGATCTAAGGGTCCTTATATGAGAATGGAATAGATTTAAAGTATAAGTTTATGTTAAAAATTATGTTTTTTTTAAAATTTAATTTTTTTAGATTGATTTTGTGAGTGAGTTTATTATATATTTATTATATTTATATATGTTTTTGTATTTCGTTTTTTTGTTATATAGTAATTATCTAATTGTTTTTTGTGTTATTTATTGTTGTGTTTTGGTTGTGTTTTATATTTTTTGATTTTTTTTGTTTTTTTGTGAATAAGCTTCTTGTGCTATATTCGTTTTTTCTTTGTCTTGTTTTTTGTGGATATATTGTTTCTATTTTTTGTTTTTTTTTTTTTGTTTTGTTTTTTTTGTTGTTTGTTGTTTTTTTTTTTCTGTTCTTGCTGTTTTTGCTTTCTTTAATTGAACTATGCAATTTTTATTCTATTTTTAGCTAGTCTTGGTGTTTCTATGTGGGTGTATTTTTTTTCGCTCTTCGTTTTTTTTTGTTTATTTGTATGTTTATATTATTGTTTTTTGTTTTTCTTTTTTCTTTGTTCCTTTTGTTTTTTTTTTTTTATTTTTTTTTTTTAATTAATATTATTAGATCTACAGCTGTTACGTAACGATTTTTTGTAACCTAAAAAAGAAGGGGAACTTAGATCTAAGTGGCGCGCAAACACGCAGCCCTTTCAAAGAGGTTGTCCATTAATAACGCAACAGATTTAAAATAATTTTAACGCATTATAGCTTCTTTTAAAAACTAAGTTATCCAACATTAAAAAATGTTTGTGGAAGAACGCAACTTATAAAAAACAGCAATAAACAGCAATTTAAAAAATCTATTTCAAAATGTGCGAAAATAAACAAAAATTATCCAACATTAAAAAATGTTTGTGGAAAACGCAATATATAAAAAACAGCAATTTAAGAAATCTATTTGAAAATGTGCGAGAATAAAAAAAGTATGTTAATGAAGTATACTTTACACAAAAAATAAAGTTAATTAAACCATTATTAACATTATTTGCTTTTTTCAAGTTATTTTGGGTTTATTTAATCGTTGTAACTCATTTATGAATTCATAATAAAGTTTATAAAAACAAATAAAATCGACATAAGGACAAAATCTTTCCGCGAAGAAAGAACAAAACAAGTGTCTCCGTCAGTCCCTGTGACTGTGGCGCCAAATTATGGTTCTGGAGCAGAAGGCACGATTTTACTTATACAGAAGGGTACAAAAAAGGAAGCTTAGGAGGATAATTGGCAGATTAATTCTTGAGCCCTGATACAAACAAAAGTAAACGACATAAAAGATTAACGCACAAAAAGCGCATAATAATCTGTAAGTAGTGTTTTTATTACAGTTACTTTACACGGTTTTTATAAAATGGCCCAAGATTATTGTATTGCCGAAAATTTTTTTAAACTTTTGAAACGTAGTGTACATCCGCATTATTTCACTATCCAAGTGCAATATTTCCTGCAGTTTTTTTAGAAATAATATTATAAAATGATCTATTTCGCATTAAAACCTTTTTGATACTTTAAACAAAATGAAAATTCATTTTTTATGTTGTTTTTTTTTATTACAACAAATTACAAGAAATAATGTTAATTTGAAAAAAATTCTTTTTACAAAACATTTTTTTCCTGGATGTTATATAATTTTTTATTTCGTGTCAAGATTCATGACTAAGAACAAAATTAAAATCGTAATGTAGGTTTTGATTTTAAAGTGGTGAGTTTCTTTAATGGAGGTCGGCTTATAAATAAACATATTGAGTTTTTTTAATTAATAATTTGGGGAAGAAATATTTTAAAAAGGTACTTTGAAACTCAAATATTAATATTTTAAGTTTAATCGAAACTCTGATAACCAAAATTCCTAAATTCAAGTTGCAAAATAGTTTTATGAGCGTCTCAAACCAAAACCTAAAAAACTTTAAAACTCAAACTGAAATGCCATCGGTAGCGACTATTACATTTAACAAAAAATATGTCTATATTATTAGTCGTAAGTTTTTTTCCTGTTATTAATGCTATTAATCTTAAATTTAATTTTTTTTTTTCTTTAATTAAAACTTTAATACATAAAACAAATATTGTATTTCTTTTTCATTTTTTAATTTGATTTTTTTTAGTTTTTCTGTGCACTTTTTAGTTATTAGTAGTTTTTATAATTTATTTCTATATGGGCTAAAACCTTCCCTACAAAATCTTTTTTCCTTGTTTATTAAAATTAAAACTCTAAAACCTAAAAACTTTAAAACTCCAAACTGAAATGCCATCAGGTAGCGACAAATCAAGAAACTAAAAGTGTTTTGTCAAAACCCCTTGGAAACTTTATTTTAAGATAATTTAGCGTCTTTCAAACGGCCAAAAATATCTTATAATACTTTGAAACTGCAAACTTAATTTAACTTAAATTTCGGTCCATAAATAAACAAATTCTGATTTTGAAAAAGCAAACAAATTAAAGAGACATTATTTTAAATTCACATTGTTTACGGATTTTATGCAAAAAACGTTGGCTTCTTGGATTTTTCGCTTCCAGACAGCTTTTAGGTTTAAAATACATATTGAAACTAACTAAAAAAAATTATGAAATTAAACTTGATTCAATGACAACTATTTTTTTAATAAATTTAATTTTATAAAACATAAAAAAACAACAAAAAATACAAACAACAAAATATTATAACAGGTTTAACTAATAATACTTTGAGTAATTTTTTTTAAATAAAAAAATGGGTCTAAACTAAAAAACAACGGCAGCATTTATATTGATAAAATAATTTTAATACTAAAAAAAACGTTAAATCTATTGTTCATTTTAACCACAATTTTTAACAGCATTGTTATAAAAATTAAACAATAATCAAAGTTTGCGGGAAATATTTAGAGAAAAAAAATACTTTAGCGGTTTTTAAAAAGTTTATAATGTGTTGTAATAATTAGTAAAGCTGTTGCGTTATTAATGCACAACCTCTTTGAAAGGGCCGCGTGTTTGCGCGCCGCTTAGATCTAAGTTCCCCTTCTTTTTTAGGTTGCGAAAAATTGTTACGTAACAGCTGTAGATCTTAGGACCTTTAGATCTAAGTTCCCCAAATCAACTGGTAAGGGTCGCGCGCGCTTTTCGCATTGGTCGTTTCACGCAAACAATGGCGGTCTTTTTGATCGGATCGCAATTTATCCAAAGGTAAATATGTGGCGTGGCGTTTAGTGGACACGTTTACGGAGTGATCAGTCAAACTAATCGCTTTTAGCGTTCTTTATAAACTTAAACAAACCAATAAAGCCATGTGAGTTATTAAATGCCACACTATAACGATTTTTTTGTTTTTTTTTTAGTTTTTTTTTTTCATCCTAAATATTTTAAAATTCAGAAAAAAATGCAAGAAGAAATAAGTTCACAAAAATACTTAGCCAAACTTTTGAGTCAAGAAAATTTTAAAGAGCATATTTCAAAACTAAAAAGCCGATTTCTACTAATTTTATCCAAATGTGTAGCTGGAACTTCTAGATTACACACTTTGGTTAACAAGATATATGTGATTGGAATTTCTTTAATTCATATAAATTTATTTGCTAAAGTTGGATTGTAAATTGTTATAAAAATCTATAATAGATGCCTTTAAAAGAAACAAAACAAGTCTGATAATCCAATACCAATTCTATTAAAATGTACAATTCAGAAAAAATTGTTTTATAGTTGTTTAATTGTTTTTTAAACTATTTGATTGATTTTTTTGCCCAAAATAAATGTTAGACTTAATTAGTATGCCTATTAACTTTTTTCTCATTTTTACAAATAAAAAATAGAACAAAAAGACCCCAATATGATTCCGAACCCTGATATGTTTTGGGTAAGTTTTGCCTTTGACCTCTCATTTCAATTTAATCTCTTCGGTTTATCTTGACCATGCCTTGAGAACCAACACCATCTAGATAAGTTGTGGGAAAGTATACAAAATTAGCACTTTTATTGTCATAACAGTACACTGGTTATTAACTAAATTGATAGAAAAAATTGGCGATTAAGATTGTCAAATGTAATTTGAAATAAAAAAAATGAGCTCAAAAATATAAAATTTATATGGGTTTTACAAAAGATACATCCTTTCGGAAATGTATGTAAAACTATATAACAAAAACATTACTCTGTACAAAAAAAATATGTCAACAGAAAAATTTTAATAAAATCAATTCGTAAGTTAATGAGTTCAGACCAAAAAATATATTTTTTCAAACCCACAAACTTAAAAAATCATTTTTTAATAAAAGAGTATATTTTGGTAAGGTTTCAGTTTTTTATTACTACTAACACACGGTTTTTATGACTTTTGATATTTGTTTTTCAAAATTTTTCGACGTTGACGTTAAAAACTTCCCGCTATCGCCTATTTATTTTCTTTAATTTCATTAGTGCGTTTCTTGTGTAATAGTGCGCTCGTAAATTCGTCAAGTTCGGACATTAAAACCCCGTTGGACGCGTCCGAAACTTACCTACCGTAGACCACGATGGTGGCGAGTTCCCGAAACGACAGGTGCGCAGGGTGATTGGAATCTTCTGACAGCGCATTTACCCGCACGAGCGACGCGGACCGACCCCGACCCACCGCGCCTTTTCTGTCTTCCGAATCGCGAAAAGCGATCATTTTAAATTCCCTCACTGTCGCACGTTTATTGCCCACCCCCTGCTTCCCCATAATTCTTATTATTTTTCATTTATATATCCATATGTCTGGTAATAATTTGTTTAGTATTATTGCCTGGGATTGAAGGGATTTTAACCTAATTTTTAGAAAAAATTTGGAGGATTGTAAGTAAATGAAGAAAGATGATACGGAACATATAACTAAAAATTAATGTTTGGAGCAACATAAGTCAGAAAAAATTAAATACTGTTTTTGTTTTACTTTAAAGCTTAAAAATTAGTTTTATATTGTATTTTTTACAACGAAAAACTGAGGATTGTTCACGCCGTGTCATATTTTGTAGCAAACCCATCTACCGGAATGACTACTATGAGTGCCCTTGTGTGCAAAATTTCTTGCATGTGCAAGAGGACAGATATGTAGTGGCCAGTCAGCCACGAAAACCAGAAGTCAAATACCCGTTAACCAATCGGATCTTATCGCTCCGTGGAATTCAAATACTGGTGTGGGTAAAAGAAAAATATATTGATGGACGATTAGGCGAATAAAATGGGAATGATTAATCATAGTAAAACATTACTGTTTTACTCGCCACCTAGGGTTTTGGCTAATAAAAAAAAAACTCAATTCTTACAATTACAATTATTACAGAATACAAACATTTATCGACAGCTATTATTTTGCTTTTAAATTGATCTTGTTCTTTAGCTTTTGGCAAAATTTAAAAAACTTACAAAATAAGAAAGTATAAAAGTATAAAAGAGAGAATTTTAAAAATGTACTTTTTGTGCTTATAATAAAAAAATGATAAAATGCTAAAAAATCATAAATTAACACGAATAATATACAAAATATACTAAAAACACACTATAATCTAATAATAACAAAACGAATTTTTATACTTAAAGATACATATTTAACAGTACTTATAATTTTTAGCTTTTAGCACAGTTTTGTATTTAAAGGCATGTTTTCTACCTTTTATCTTCTGTATGTTTTCTGCAGTTTTTCAAAGCTTATAATATCTTATCTAGTAAAATTTATTAATTATTTCGTGCAAGTATAGATCCTTATACGAACGAATGCCACGAAAACTCTGATTGTGAAAAGACCCATAAAATTTTAAAAAAAAACTAATGAGAGGTGAAAATGGAGTCTTTGGCCACTTGTGCTCACTGAATTTTTCTTAAAGTGTTTATGGTGACAGTGACATATTATCTCAGATGACTCAAACTTTTCTTACTGTAGTAAACTATACCGAAACTTTTAATGGATAACTAAGCAAAAGCTTTTGACGCTCTTTTTAAAAAACTTCAATAGTTTTTTTGCCTTACTGCTCTAATGTGTTTTATACTATAGAATCTACTTCTTCATTCAAAGTATTTTTAAATATAAGACAACACTATGGATCTGTTTTTAGTCGGTAACATAAAAGCCGAAAAACTTCAAAAAAAATATTATGATGTTGTTTAGGTAAAAGTGCATAAGAATAGTTTATTTTTAGTTTATTTCATTATCGTCGCCAAAACTAATAGATTTCTAGTCTACAAAAATATGTATTATCCACAATTAATACATACTTTAATTTTCAAACAAATACATCTCAAACCTTAGAAATTTTAGGTATGCAACTATTAAAAACCAGGACAGGAATTCATGTACCGTGAGATCTCAAGAAGAATTACTTTATTTTCTAATATTGTTTTTCAGCTTGAGATTACACAAAAATACTTCAAAATACCATTTTACTTGTTGGAATTGAACTAAATTATCTGTTGTGGCTATACAATTTTGCAGAGATTAAAATCTGTCAAATACTTACAAATTCAATATGTATTTAGAGCAACGTTTTTAATAGTAGGTGTAAGGTAAAAAAAACACGTTAAGTTAAAGTTATAATAAAAAAATCTAAATTAGCAATTATAATAATTGGTGATATTATAAACATAGGCATGCGACCACTATTAGTGAAATAAGCCGCCGGCGCCGAACAAATTTTGTGCGATTTTAGTGATTTATTAATAAGGTTTTTGACTCGTATGTATAAAACGTAATTGCCGACGCGTTTTTGCAGGGACGAATCGGTTGTTTTCGTGATTTATATCGCGACTGCAGTCTTTCGTGTGCAGTCTCAACCATTCGGGGTACAAACAAAAGTACTTGCACTCGTATTTTTTTCCCGACTTTTTACGATTTACAAGCGGTTTTGTTGCCCACTATCGAATTTCAGTGGAAAAAAACATCGTAAAATGTTAAAAGCGACCGTTTAACGCAGTCGTAAAAAAATAGTTGGTACTGACGGAAAATAGAGGAGGGTGTGCGATCCAATTACCCGGTCATGATTTTAACTGGGACCCACGGTCACTAAATATCGGGGATGGGCTTTTTATTGCGCGCGCCCTCCACTTTTATGAGCTCAAGTATAGAAATGTAACAAAAGAGGGTTTATTTTGGATGTTCACAAAACTACATGCAAAAATAAAAACATTACGCTTATTCATAGTATCGAGATTTCGAAACAGCAACTATTTAATTTCAAATAAAGACATAAATAAAAAAATATTTGTAAATTATTGGTTCTCACATTACAGGTGTCAAACTTTAATATACATCGCATAAACTAAAAAAAAAACTCTTTTTGTGAAAATTTTTCAAATGGTAAATTACCTGATTTAGGCCATTCGATGTTATTTTTTTGAGAATGATCAAAAATTTTAACCTTTGGATTGGTGGATTTGTTCATACTAATGTTATCAAAAAGAGGGGGAGGAGGGCGATGAACGGAGGGGGGCAAGCAGGGGGAAAGAAAAAAAAAGAGAAAAAAAGGAGAAAAAAAGAGAAAAAAAGAAGGGAAAGGGAAAAAAGGGACAAAAAAAGCGGAAATAAGGTAAAAATAGGTCTAAAATGGCTTAAAATACATTGAAATAGGCTAAAAACTGCAAAAAATTCGCGATGATGGCGTCATCATAGGTCAAAAATGGCGTCATATTTTTAGGGTACTTTTTCATTTTTTGGCGGGGGGGGGGGCATTTTCAGACCGTGCACAGGTCTGCATATTCATGTATAAAAATAGTGTAAAAGCACGAATATGTGATGAAAATTCACATTTTTGGAAGAAAATTTAGTATAAAAAAGGTACCTAAAATTTTCCCGAGGGGGGGTCAGATTTTAAAATGTAGAGGGGGGTCAGGGGTAAAAAATTCGGAAATTTGGGGGGAGGGGGGGGCCCTAGATTTTCGTCTAGGGGGGGCCCCAAAATTTCGAGGCTAGACGGGGGGTGGACCCCACCCTGCCCCCCCCCCTTTCTCACCTATGCTTCTCCTCCCTTAACAAAATTTAATTAAAGCCCATAGCTAATTCAAAATAGTTTTATTTTTTATCATTTTTCATAAATTTTTATTTTAGGCAGACGCTCCTGATCCTTTAAAAATTCCAAATGATGAAATTTTGGGTTGTACTGTCGTAATTTTAAGCTGCGCATACAGGGATCAGGTAATCAGTTTTGTGTGTTTTAAATCTATGCGCTTTGTTAAAATTTATGATCTATTTAGTTAGGGGCAGGGCCAGGGGGCGGGCGATATTCGGCGAAACCGAATTTTTCGTATTTAAAAAAAATTGGAAAAAAAAAACAAATTTTGTTTAAGCTTAGAAGGATTTCTGATGCGTAATAAAAGCAAAATAATACTCAAAAACAAAAAAAAATCCGCATCGTGGGAATGGTTTATTTTATATATTGATAATTTATTTTGGTTCCAGTGTTTGACATGATAAATTTCCAATATGTATACCCTCATGATGCTACTCCTAGCTCTAACCATAGGTGTCCGACCAGCCTGGACTGCCCGGACCGCCCCCCCCCCCCTGAGGGCCGGTCCAGGGTACCCCTCCCCCCTAGCGCCCATTTTGGACCCTCCCTCCCCCCTAAAACCCCGGTCCAGGCCGACCCCCCGCCTGAAGGCGGTTTTTACCCTCCCCCCCCTAACAGCTGTTCCACCCCCCCCCTATCTACTTAATGTGCGATAGGCATAAAAATCGTTTTTTTTCGTGCGCGCGACTGAAAATATACAGGCTCAAAACATACATGGGCAAGTTGGTCCGGAGTGGGGGGGGTTAAACCCCAAATTAGGGGGGGGGGGCTAAAATCCGAGAAACACAAAATACCCATATTGTTTTTTTTCTGGAGTGCATTTTACCCATATTGTTTTTCGATTTTGAAGGAAAAATAGGTAAAAAACGCTAATTTTAGGTCAAAAAGCCCTTTTTATTGCGTTTTTGAGCTTTTTATTGCTTAAAACATTCATTTTGACCTCAAAACTTAAGTTTGGAGGCAGTTAGAAGTCATTTTAAAGACATTTTTTTCTTCATTTTTCCAAAATTGGGGGAGGTTAACCTTTTCTCTCCCCACTCTGATGGGGGGGTTAAACCCCTTTTCTCAGAATTTGGGGGGGGGGTGTTAACCCCCCCAACCCCCCCCCCCCCGTGCCCATGTATGGCTCAAAATTCATGCGCGCACGAATTTCGTGCGCTAACTTTATATACGTATATATTCCTCATAAATATAACAATAATTTTAGTGTTCTATACAAATTTTTATAATTTATAATAAACCTTAGGTTTTTTACAAACTGGTTGGTACGATACATTAAAAATAAAAAAAAATAAATTTCAGATGTTCGTTTTAAAAACGAACCGTTTTTTAAAAACGAACGGTCCGTTTTTTGCGCTGCCGCCGTTCGTTAAACACTTGCCCGGCAAGTTGCCGCATGCAAAATAATGAAATGAAAACAAAATACAATGATTATTATTATTTATTATGTAACCGGAAAATAGAAGAAAGTTGGTCAAACTTTTACCGGAAGCAAAAAAAATCAACAAAAAGGTACCTCTTATAATATGTTAACGTTTTTAACAGTTTTCAAAAGTTTTTTTGGCAGGTCCAGGCTATTCCCTCCCCTAAGTACCCCAGTCCAGGCTTCCCCCCCCCAAGGACCCTTCAGTCCAGGCTACCCCGGGGTCAAAATTTTTCGAAAATTTGGTCCAGGCTGACCCCCCCCCTTCTGGGCCTACAAAATGGTAAACAATGGGCTGACCCCGGGGTCAACCCCCCCCCCTAGCCGTCAGGGGTCGGACACCTATGGCTCTAACCCTGACTCCCCTGTCTTTACCAACAATAGTTTTTTGTGTTTGTCTTTTATTAGTGAATTTAACACATAAAATGTCATAAATGGATGGTTATCACAAGTCTTATAAATTTCTATTCTTTTTTATTCCTATTAAAGCGTTTTTTAGCGATTTTAACCCTCCCCTGCCTTTATTCTTTAAGTTAAAATGTTTAATGTCGACACTTAAAGCTTTCGGATTTCATCTAAATTTTAACTAAACTAACAATTTCGTCTCCTTTGGCCAGCGCGATTGCGTTTTATAACGCATAGTGGGATCATGATTTATGCCCACCTGAGGTGGTATAAAAATGAGCGGTTTTATTTTGAGAACAAAAAACAGATTATAGAAAACAAAACAAATCCAAGAGAAAAGTCAGTATCTCGATTGAAAACTTGCCATAAACAACTCTCTACTTATTAAAACAATAAACGACAATAAACCTTTTAACCTACGTTTTTGCACTATTTAAATTCAGATTCCCCGAAGAAAAATGAATTCTAATATATAACCTCTAGTTTGCCCCCCCCCAAAAAAAAATTACCCCTCTCCTTTAAGGGCTTTTTAAGATTTATCACCGATTCATGCCCTCTCCTAGTCAGGTTTCGGCCCCGTGGTAAATATTCCCATTTAGCTAGGGTAGATCGGGTACCTTTGTTTGATTTGATTTCCCCTGGCTATGTCACTGTTGATTTTCGCTTCTATTTAGGAGTTTATAACTATCGGTTATTTCGTGTTTAACGACTATGAAGACCCTGAACTAAAAGAAAATCCACCCGAAAAACCTCTAATTGAAAAAGTAATTTTAAGTTTTACTTTATTAAATTAACCAGTTTTATTTGCCGTATTTATTACATATTGGTTGTGCCAGGATAAAAGATTTGTTATTTGATAATAACCACCATTCTAACTTTATGGATTGAATTGAATATCGCCCATCAATTTTAAAGTGTTTAAATTTATGTAAAAAAAAAGTTTAAAAGCTTCGTGTTCTTTTCACACACCCCTCCCAAATTTTTTAGGTCAAACAATCTAATAAAACAAGCTTTTAAAATTGCATTCATTTTTGGCTAAAGTTCAGTACTTCTCGACATATTTGAGTTTATTAAAAAAAACTATTAAAGAGTTTAAGGGTTTTTTTTTTTTTTGAACGTTTAACCCGGTCGTAAATTTTAACGATTTTTACAGATCCACAGGTGCTCTCATTTACTCGGAAACCATTCTGAAATTTTCATTTCTATTTTTGTTAATAAAATGTAATACAAAAATATTTTAAAACCTAAATAATTAGTTTCAAAGTGTTTTTGGAACCCTAAAATTGGGGTATAAAATATGGTATTTGAGGGATTTTTCGAAAGATTTTGGTATACACCCCAAATTTCGGGAATGAGTATGGTATACCTTCCAAAATTTCGGAGGCTACCTACATGGTAAGTTCAACGCTCCTTATCCCCACCCCCGCTTTCCGCTTGCAAATTAATAGTTCTGGCTCTAAATTTTATTATAATATCTTAGTGTTTTTTATAGCTAACAAGAAACATTCTGTTGGAACAGCCCCGTGTGACCCGGTTTATAATCAAATGGGACGATAGGACAGAACCTGTCCACACTGAGGGTGAAACATCAGATCCGGCCAGGCCCGGAGAATCAATTGCGTCCACTGAAAACCCGTCGTCCGAAGTGTAAGCTTTCTATTTCTGATTAATAGTGTATTAAGTTTAGTTTTGGACCAGTTGTTATTGTTATAATTACCTGAACTTTAATCCACAGCTTATAATATTGCATGGTGGTATAATGTACGACAAGCCTACAGATCTGTGCACGGACTGGAAATGCCCCCTGCTTAATTGGAGGATTTCCCTCCCCCCTCGTCTGTTTTATTCCCCCCGTTTCAATCCCCCCTTTTTTGGCCCCCCGCCCGCCCAAAAATGAAAAAGTACCCTAAAATTATGATGCTACATTTTTGAGCTATTATTATAATGCCATCATCGCCAATATTTTGCAGTTTTTAGCCTATTTCATTGCTTTTTAAGCCATTTTAGACCTATTTTTACCTAAATTTCGCCCTTTTTGTCCTTTTTTTCCCTTCTTTTTTTCCTTTTTTTCTTTTCTCCCTTTCTTGCCCCCCCCCCGTTTTATTGCCCTCCCGTTTCAAAAAATTGCCCCCTCTGCCCCCCATTTGGGAACTGCCCCCCTCCAATAAAACCCCGGGGGCAATGCACAGGTTTGAACGTAGCCGGTTTGCACTTTAGTTTCATAGGTGGGCAGGGGGGTTGGGGGGTTATACCCCCCTTCTCGAAATTTCAGATTTTGCTAACACCCCCCTCCTAAATTTTGGGTACTCGGGGACAACCTCCCCCCCATTTGCCTCCCGGAGAAAAATATTAAAGCGCTATAAAGGGACTAAAAAAATTTTCCGCGCTTGTTTATGTCATATGCTTCATTATTTTCCTATTATTGAATAAAAATAACGAAAAAATTTTTTACAAACAATTTGATACCATAAAATTTTTGATTTCGCAAAACATTACAGCTGAAAAATGAGTACATTGAATTACAGCTGAGCAATGCCAAGTACCAGAAAATGTTTGGGGGTGATACTCTTTAAAAAAGTGGGGGTGATACTCCTTAAAAAATCCCAAGAACTTCCGAAATTCCTCTCCCCCTAAAATTTTGGTGGTAGCCCGTACACTCTTCCTCCCCAATTTTTTGGGTCCCCGTCCCAGTGCTAAAAACGCAAAAAATGAAGTATTTAAGCTTTTTAGATCTAACCCAAAAAAATTTTTAAACCCCTCCCCCAAATTTTTGGACCCCAAATTTTTTATATTCCTCCCTCCCCTCCCCCAATGAAAAATATCCTGAAGCCACCTATGCTGGTGGGACTTAGCAATAATATGTTATTGAAAGGTAAATACTTTTTACATTTTAGCTCAATTCACAACCCGTCCACGGGTAATATCTCAATGTCCATGGAGTGCACGGAAAGCGGTCCGCTGCGTCCCATTCAACCTCCGGCGCTGGCGATTCCGTCCGCGCAACCGACCAATCAGGAACCGGCCAAGCCTATCGGCGACCAATCAGCACCTCAGGATCAGAACGCGGGCGCCGTCCCGCCGCCGACCGACGCAGCCGACTTATGCAATGGAGACATTATCGCCATGGACGCGAGCAGCGGGGAGCTCCCTGAGGGGTGTCACACTCTAGTGGGAAAATCGGCGACCACGGAAGCGACCCACCCTGCGCCGCGGGTCGGCGGGGAAGCTTGATGATCTAGAACTATTAATTAATGTGTAAAATACAATGTTTGTGAAAATATGGGCAGCGAATTTTATAATTGACGATTCTTGTTTATTTACTTGAAAATTATGACGTTGCAGACGATTGTCTTGGTGCATACTTGATCATCTTGCAGACCTATGCACTGACCCCCCCCCGGGGTTTTATTGGGGGAGGGAAATTCCAAAACGGGGGGGCAACTTTTTTGAAGCGGCGAGGGGGCAAGCAGGGGAGAAAGAAAAAAAGAGAAAAAAAGTGAAAAAGGAAAAAAGAGACAAAAAAAAGCGAAAATAAGGTAAAAATAGGTCTAAAATTGCTTAAAATTCAATGAAATAAGCTGAAAACTGCAAAAAATTCGCGATGATGGCGTAATCATAGGTCAAAAATGACGTCATAATTCTAGGGTATTTCTTTCATTTTTTGGCGGGAAGGAGGCAATAAAACGGTAGGGCATATCCTCCAATAAAGCGGGTTGGGCATTTCCAGACTGTGCACAGGTCTGCATCTTGTATTTGTTTAAAAACAGTGTAACCTATGTAGCTGGACCGGTAAAACACTCCTTTTTTAGTTAGCATTACAATATCACTTTGCTCCACATCACCGTTTAATTCTTTTATTCATTATTATTTTTACTGCCTATATTTTGCAAAGTAGGGTGGACGTTGTCCGACACGCATGACCCATCCCCTCCATAAAATTCTGGGCTTCCAGGAACACCCAGCTTCTTAGGGTGGTTTCAAGCTCTTTTGGGGATAACATATAAACCCCTCTAAAATCTCGGTGGTTGCAAATTGTAGGTTACTCAGAGTAGTTATTAATAAAATTCGCTGCCGGCATTTATTACCTAAAATTTAGGAATATAATTATGCGGGTTTAATACTTTGCTCAGTGTCCCGAGTAAAATAATCCAAATCTCCAGCAGTTATGAATTGTTTAGTGAGTTTTAATTGTTTTTTCCGGTATTTTTCACCTTTTTTGACTAAAATAAAAAGTATTAAGATTTTAAAATTCAAAATTCACCTTCCATCACCCGCATTCCCTCCCCTTAAATATCAAATTTTTGGCTTTGGTCATTTTAGACGAAGCCTAAACCGCCTCTTTCTTTTAATTTTGCATTGTGACTTGGAAACTGATTTGTTTCCCTTTTTAAGTAAACGTTTGTACTCTACTTAAATTCGCACTTAATAAACACTAAATCACAATTTTAATTGGTATAGTTATTACGGGGGTTAGCTAGTGAATTGACATTTTTGTGTGTCTAATATCATATTTCGGTGTTTTAATTTTAATGCCTAGCTATATAAAACAATGTTTGGTTTTATTTCATTCACATTAGTGATGCTCCTAAAATAGGCGTAGCCAGGGGGGTCTAGCTAGCCCCCCCCCTTTTGGGTCAGCAAAGGGGAAAATTGGGGTTGAATGAACCTCCCTTTTGGATCGCCAAGGATAAAATTTGGGGGTCTAGACGGGCCAAAGTTTTCTCGCACTTCGCTCCGTTTGGCGCTCGATTAATTATATAGTCTCCTTCCACTTCCGAATTGGTGTTCGTTTTTTTTTGTAATCTTGGCATGACCAAGCTGGACCCACACCAACACCATTCTTAATGTTTTAATTGGTCTTCTCTTCCAAATTTGTTTTACTTTGTAATCTTGATATGACCACGCTGGACCCCTCCTTTAGATTGTTTTATAGTGGGATTAAAAATTTAAAGATTAGGAGAAGTAATTTTAAAACATTTTTTCGCACTTTGCAGTGCTCAGCTGTAATTCAATGTACTCATTTTCAGTTGTTAAGGTTTCGGCAATCGAAAATTTTAAGGTATCAAATCGTTTGTAAAAAATTATTTTTTCCTGATTTTATAGACTTATTTTTATTAAAAAATAGGAAAATAATTAAGTATTGACATAAACAAAGTAATAAACACTTCGCGGGAAGTGCGTAAAAATTTTTAGCCCTTTTATAACGTTTAGAATTTGGACCCCTCTGGACCCCTCCCCCCTTCAGAAATTTCGTTCAGGGTTGTACCCTTCCCCCCCGACTGCGCCCATGTTCCTAAACAACAACATGTTCCGCCGACCATTTAAAACCTACGCTCTAGAACTCCGCCTCTTAAATGAGCTTACATAACTGCGAACTAGTGTTGTAAAAAGTATTGATTTTGGATTATTTTAAGTAAAAGTAAAAGTAATTTGAAAAATTTTAATTTAAGTAAAGTAAGAGTAAAAGTAATTTGTGATTTTTTACTTTAAGCAAAGTAAAAGTAATGGCCAAAATTTTATTTAAGTAAAGTAAAAGTAAAAGTAAGACCTATTTTTTTAAGTAAAAGTAAGAGTAAAAGTATAATAAAAGTAATTTTGAACCGAAGCAAAACACCGGTTTTGGAAGCTCCAGAGCTCCGTTCTAAAGTTTTTTTTTGCTAATTTTATGTGTAAATTATCATTTTAATAAGTTTTTGGTCAAAATAAATGGTTTCAGCGTGTTAGCGGCTTAAAAAATTGTCTTCTGAACGTGTTAGCGGCTTAAAAAATTGTCTTTTGCCATTTACTTTACAACAAGCCCATGGGGAATCTACCCATTGAAATTACTTAAATTTTACTTAAATTAATTTAAGTATTTGCAGTGGAAAATCCGAGTAAGAGTAAAAGTAAAAGTATTTGAAAATTCAAAAGTTGAGTAAGAGTAAAAGTAAAAGTAATTTAAACTTCAAAAGTCGAGTAAAAGTAAAAGTAATCCAAAATCCGTTACTTTTATTATTTTAAGTAAAAGTAAAAGTAACTTTTTACAACACTACTGCGAACCTCTAGATTTAAAAATAAACCAATTCGTGTTAGATTTTGTCGTTACCCTGACACAAAGAGTCGCAATCTGACACAAAGAGTCGCAATAAAATTAACGTGAATCTGATTCATTTTATTAAAATT
The DNA here is from genome assembly GCA_030248175.1 of Microlaimidae sp. YZB2_3. Classification (NCBI taxonomy): domain Eukaryota; kingdom Metazoa; phylum Nematoda; class Chromadorea; order Desmodorida; family Microlaimidae; species Microlaimidae sp. YZB2_3. The sequence goes on along the minus strand of JASAMX010013983.1, from coordinate 30,946 downwards.
ATTTGTGGTTTAAGAAGATACAAAAAGAGTCACAGTTATGAGCATTTTATAACGCTTCTGACTCATTGTGTCAGAGTAAAGACGATTTGCTTCATATTTGATTTTGCACCTATGACAAATTTCGGCGTGGTCTGGTTTGCTGGCCTGCAACATTTTCGGTTAGGCCCCCCCACAGCCTGCATTTTCAGTTTTTTCCACACTGTTTTTAAAAAAAAAGGCGACCCGCGGAAAAAGTTTTCTCGTCCGCAAAATAGGGTAAAATCAGGCAAGCACTAAAAGACACCTACTACACCTACCACACCTACTACACCGACGGACCTAAGCAACCTAAGCAAAACCTCAAAATCAAACAAAACATTAAATTTAGCTTGATTTTAAGGTTTTGCTTAGGTTGCTTAGGGAAATTTTTAGAAACCAGAGGAGTTTCACCCCTCGGTTGGTCGGTCGGTGTAGTAGGTGTGGTAGGTGTCTTTTAGTGCTTGCCTAAAATCACGGTTTACCCCCAATGAATACGACTTTTGAACCTGCCTCCGGAAGACATGAGGCAGGTAAAACTGCTTCGGAGGCAGGTAGGAAAAAGGGTGAAGAGGCAAGTAAAACTGCCTCGGAGGCAGGCGAATGGCAGGTGGCCCTTTTTCCGATGTTGAAGCATATACACAATTTATAACGTAGATAGGAGGCATATAAACTTAAAATAAAGGCAGGTAGAAGGCAGCAAAATTTAAGATGGAGAGGCAGGTAAAAACCTGTTTTCTCAATTTGGAGGCACCCCGTTCTTATCAAGTTAACCCGGCACGGCCCGCTTACAACTCTGTAACAGAAACAATGAGATCAGAACTATAATCCCATAATAATAAATGCTTATGGGTAAAAAAATCAAAGTAATCAAAATGAGGGTTGGGTTTGCATTTTAAGCTAGTCATAACTAATTGCTGCTGTTCCCTTGGAAATCATTTAGAAATAATGCGCTTTTGAAATGATTCCAATAATATTAAAGTTTATATAGCAAAGCAAAAATTCAATTTGTTATTCTGTATAGAAACCGTATTCACTTAGAATTGTTTGGCCTTTTTTGGAAATTAAGTTGAATAAAATTAATTAAACTTGTCATGTTTTCTTCTTTAGTTTTTTTTTAGTTTAAGTTAATTACTTAAAGAACCGACGAGGAATATCTTGCTTTTTTTGAAACAAAAAAAAAAGATTTGCCGCATCTGCTAATATTGAAATAGCATAATTTTTGTGCATTATTTTAGTTAATTTTTGCAAAAAAATAGAAAATTCCTCATTTTTACTCCAATTATTACAAATCTTTACGTAATATGTAGTTTAGTGTAAAAATTTTTAAAAGTTGTTTTTGAAAAACAACCAAATGAAAATATCAAGCTGCTAGGTAACTTAGCCGGTTAATAAAAACCGTTGCATTTTTTACGTAATAATATCAAATCAATCACCCCTCCGAGGCAGGTGGCCCTGCTTCCTATCTTTAATCGTATGCAGGTTAAGAGGCAGCTAAAACTGCCTCGGGGGAGGCAGGTAAGAGGCAAGTAGGATGCAGCGAAATTTCCGGTGGAGCCAGATAAAAACCTTTTTTTTTCTCAGTTCAGGCACTTCTTTCTTACCGGGGTATGGCTGTTTTGGTGTGTAAACTATTTCTATTCGGTTTTTTTCTATTTTAAGGTGCATACTATAGTGATGGTTCCTGGAGTTGCAAGCTCCGGAGCCACGCTCCGCTTTTAGGAGCTCCAGAGCAATCCCCAGAGCACCGGCTCCCAAATTTTGTTTACAAAAACATTTGATAAAATAATCAGTTGCATCACTTTTTTTCATTTATGACTTTAGTACAAAAATAGGCAGGAGCTCCGGAGCTTTGAAGGTTGCTCAGGGGCTTAAAATTCAGGGGAACATCACTAAAAAATCACAAAATCGTGTTTTAACAGTATATCAAGTTGCGTTTCTCATCTCTTACTATTAAAAAATTCGCTGTTTTTTTTTGTTTTTGGGGCCAGGTTGTTTTCACCGCATCGGCCGTAATGATAGCGTCATTGATCGAACGTTATTTTTTGCTTTAACTAATAGCCAAAAAGTATAGGCTACTCACTGATATAATTATCGTATTAATTTGTTGCGCAATTTTTGAGATATACCGTTTTAAGTCTTGTCGCTAGTCTTAATAATTTTTAAACTGACTAGTTCAAACCTTGATTTAAATTCGGCTGCTAAGGTTTTTCCAGAAAATTTTTTTTCACATAGGAACGAGATGTCAAAAAACAAATCAAATTACTTTATTTGTCGCAGAATATTGCCAAAAATAGTTTAAAATTTTGTCCTACATACTCCTTAATATTAACATTATAGTATTATATATTTTTGCTGATACTGCATACATTATGTCTAAAGATTAAAAGTTTCAACGCAATTCTATAGAAATTTTTCATTTAATGCAAATTTAAACAAAAAACTTTGTAGTAAAAAAACTTACAGTAAAAGTTTCTTGATTAAATTTTCGCACTTCTTAGTTATAAATTTTTCCTTTTGGGCGTTTTATAAATATTGTTTTAAGACCTAGGAGGATTTAGTGTTCAACTGTACATTTTGAAACAGTGACTTTCTTTGAAGGCTTATTTTTAAATCAGTTTTTTTTTTGCAAATAACAATATCACTTTTTTTTTCCAAGAAATTAAAACTTTTTAAAATGTTTTACAAACATTTTCTGTGGTTCTTTATTTATGTTCGTTATTAGTATACAACATGTTAGCAGTAAGCCGCGATTTACATAAAGTTTATGCAAACACTATTTTCAAGTAAATCTCTTCTTCTTGGCACTTTTAGCATTGCTTACGGAAGGCATCTATACACTTGTTTTGAAACAACAGGCTGACAAAATAAAACTATTTCGTGGCTGTAAGCATTGTGTGGCATTCATTTTTTATTATTTTCAATAAATTTAAAACATGTTTTTTCGATAGTGACGTGATGGTATACCAACTGAAGTTGTCATAGTGTAAAAATATTTAAATTATATATTGTCCAAAACAATATTATGTCTATTATGTCTATTTACGTAATAAAAAAAGTAAAATATTTTGAAACGTTTTCTTGTTAAAATAACTTAACTAAATTTTTATACTAACAAGTATTCCGTGTCAGCCCTATAACAAATAACAAAAATCTTCCTTGCATTTTTCGGATTTATTTACTAATTTTTTTTTTTAAATTTCAACTCTATGAAATTTTCCCCAGACTGCAAAGATACCACCATGACAATAGCTGCAATAACTTCAAGCTGTAGCATTGTTAATTTTTTTATTTCATCCTTTTTACGACACTCCTCGAACTATAAGCTTTCTAATGATGTCTCATTTAGCCCAATCCGTTTTGTGGTTGAGGCGGATGGTCCATCCCCTTTGGTGGAAATGCGTTGTTTAGCATAAAGATGTTTATGCTGATGTTTTCAAAAAAAAATGATATTCAAGCTTTTCATTGACTAATATCTATTAGCAATAAGTTTACGCCAATTCACAGACAAAAAATTTAACTTTTAAATTACAAATGGTCCTTTCTGTGGTGAAATTGCGTTGTCCAGCATAAAGATGTCCATATTATTTTTTTAAAGATTCAATCCCTTTATGACATTCCACAGACTGTAAGCTTTGTAATGATACTTTAATTATGTAGCCTATTCCGTTTCTTGGTTGGGAAGGAATGTTTCTCCCCAAGTTGATGAAAATGCGTAAAAAAATTATTCATTAATTTGCATACAGTGTGGTTGAAAAGTGCGTTCACAACTGTTGAAGCACCTTAATTTTGTTGTTGTAAAACCGCGCAAAAACTACTAAACGTACTCTTACTGAAATAAACACCATACGGAACGACCAATCAGCTGAGTTTCAAGCCAACCATGCTTATGTAAATTATTTCTAAGGTGACTTTGATCGATTATATACTCGAATGCCATATCAGAAAGCGTTAAATTAAAAAAGGAAAAGTTTTTTTTTAGAAACCTTCCTAAAGTTTTATTTAAAAAAAACGTAGGATATCCCAAATGACCCTAAATTTTTTATAATACTTTTACTCTATATACAAATTTTAATTAATTTCGATTTATAAATAAACAATTTCTTTTATGAACGATGTATAAAAACTTTATTTCTAATTATTTTTAATGGCTCAAACAATTTTTAAAAATAAAAAACCTTTTAAATTGTAGATTAAACTCTGTTTGTTTAAATTAATTTAAAATTTGTGCTATACTTACTTCAAATTCTGCTTATGGTTACAGAAATATTCGCAACTGAAGTGATGTTCCCTAGAGCGCCGAGTTTCGGAGCGGAGCTCCTAGCAACCTCCGGAGCTCCGCCCTGTTTTTCCAACTAATTTTATGAATAATTAATGAGTGATGGCATAAATTATTTTAAATTAAAATTTTTTCTAAACTTATTGAAAACAATAAAAATAGCCCTGCAAATACAGATAGGATAGTTTAAAATATACATCAAGCTTAAAATTGCTCATTTAAGGGGCGCAGCTCCGGAGCTCCCTCCGCTTCAAATGGCCGGAGCTCCGAAACTTGATATTGAGGGGTAGGAATATCACTATTCGCAACTTTGTTTATATACATTGTACATAGTTTATTTTTTGTTTATTGTAGTATTTTCATAATATTTAAAATAAAAAATAAAATAAAAATAATTACAAAACAAAAATGCTAATTTATTTATCTTTTAAAAAAAAAACAAAAAATTATGTGTCATTATTTCAAATTAATATCTGTGTACAGATTTTATGCAAAAAAACTTTGCTTCTTAGATTTGCCGCTTCCTGACAGCCTTTAAGTTTACTACAAAAACACTTTGCAATTAATCTTTGGCTCTAAAAACAGTTATATAACCTCTAGAATATTTACGTATTTTTAAAAGCCAAACTATTTTTTCATTTCTATTTTAACAAAAAAAGCAGTACTGTTTTGAGAATATCATGTTTTATCCATTCTTTTTGTGTTTTGTTGTTTTTTAAATACCTGGAAAAAAAGGAAAGACAAAAATATAATCCGCTGATCTTGGGGTTTAAATTAATTTTTGAGTTATATTTTTTATTTATATTCATTGGTAGTTTAAAAAACCCGCACCTGAGTTTAAAAAATGTTTTAGTGGTGCATATTAGAATTTTCATTTAAAGTGTAAAAACTAATTAACATTCTATTGTACTAAGATTCGATATGATAAGTTTTGTTAAAGGAATGCGTCTATAGAAAAGATTTTTAAACTACAATAATGGCTTTGTATTAATATTAGTTGTACTTTAAATTATCATAAATAATTTTAAAGCTTCGGAACGCTAAAAAAATCTGCAAAACCACAATTTAACAACAAAAATCGCTTTAATATTTGAGTTGAGGAAAAATTTTAACATTTACTAAAGCCAGTGCTTAAAATACTAAGCCTTTGAGTTATTTTTTGTAAACCACATTTTTTGTATTAGATTTTTTTGTATTGTAATGTGTATTTGTTAAAATAAACCGTTTGATTTTATTTGATTTACGACTTTTTTTGTCCACGCGACTTTGTGTGCACTACTGACAACTGGTTTTGCCCCGCTGTGAAGATTCGTGCAACCAATGGCTTTCTCGCGCAGTGACTCTTTAAACAGTGACTCTCTAAACAGAAGTACAGGCTAAGTCCTATTTTTTATTGCTAAAACATACGGATACTGCGCACGAAAACCAGTAAAAAATTGCGAATTTTTCGTTTGTTTAACATAAAGTCTATCTATGCTGATAATAATGTCCACAAAAAACAAAAGCACGCCTTTCCTTAATCGGATTTCTTAAAGAACGATGCTTAATGCCCATAAAAGATCACACCTTATATTAATATCATGAGTATTTGCTGTTTTATCAGTTAATTCAAAAACTACAGTAAAAAAACTGTCCTGTCAAAACCGTCACCGTTTTAGGTTTGTTTTGCAGTATTGTTTACAAGCTTTGCTTATATATGAGATCCCCCTGTAAACACCGTCAATAAAAGTTTACTTTGTTTCGGTTACACTAAAAAAAGTCAGAAACAATGTTTAAAAATCGTACACATCCAGCCAGCTAGAGTTGTTTTACGATCTCGCGTTGTGTATAGAAGAATTAGCTACATTCCCATTTCTGTTTTAAGCTTTAAGGTATTATTTGCTCCCTGTCCGAAACAAAAAGCTTAATGATTCGATCGAAATTGGGACCAATTTTGTCCTAATTGACAACGTCCTTTTTTTATAAAGGAAGCACGTCAAAAATTAAGATGTGTTTTGTATACTGCGACTTGTTTTAACCTCAAAAAACGTATTATTCGTAAAAAAGTAACAACAACCATCTTTTTGGACTTGTTTTGCCGCGCAAAAATTTTTCATAGTACTCTATTTGCACGCAGAAAGTAGCGTCTGTCAGAAAATAAAAATATTGTAATAAAAATGCAGCCGAATACAAAAATGTAGGCGGCATCACTTGAATGATAACGTGTAAAAGCTTGTGGTGTATTGATTTTAGCTTTTTGTGCAAAAAGTTTTAGCAAATAATGAATGAAGTATTTCATAAAAGAATCCTTAGTTCTTAAAGACTTGTTGTGCGCGCTTAATTCCATGCGACCATGCAAAGTGTTTTTTTTTTCATTTAAAATGCAAATTATTTTTAAACATAGATATTAGTGATGTTCCCCAGCGCTCCGAACTCCGAAGCGGAGCTCCGCTTTAAGGAGCTGAAGCTCCGGAACTCCACCCCATTTTTGTACTAACTTTGTAAATAATTAAATAGTGATGCTTTCCCAAATAGATTTTTTCCCCAAAACTTTTTTAAAATGTTGAAAACCGTCTTAAAAACGCAGAAAGTAACTCTAAATGTACTTCAAGCTTAAATAAGTGTAAAATCGGTCATTTAAGGGGCGGAGCTCCCTTCGCTTTAAATAGCCGGAGCTCCGGAGCATGATATTGGAGGGTAGGAACATAACTAATAGATATAAATAAAAAGGTATCATTTTCGGTTTGCTCTAGTATTAAGGAAGGCCTTTAGATAAGTAAAGATTGCAATTGCAATTTTATAAAGTATATTTATTTTTGTTTAAAAATAATGTGTTTTTGTTCTTGAGACCGATTTCCGCAACTGATTGCCCTTTCTCATTACTGGTCAATGGAAAAATGAAAAAAAGTTTTCGAATGTACTACTATACTTTTAAAAATTGATTTTTTGGGTACACGATGCTTGATTTCGTATGTTTAAAAAACGGGTGTCCTAAATAAATTAAAGTTAGTAATTTTAGTACATAGAAAATATTACTGTAGACTTTGCTTAAAAACCCATTTTTTAACTAAATTAAAAAATTAGAGCTTGGAGCTTGGGACAAACCAGCGACCTTTTCCCTCATTATGAACAGTCTGCCACTAATCCATGTACCAAAATCAGGGTAATATTTTGCTAAATTTATTCTTTGAAAGGTCCAGTTAAATAGCACGCGCTGTTATTGTATATAGTTGTATGGCTGCCGTGCGGCTAATTTGTAACGCAAATAATATCTTAGCAGAATGAATGAGAACTGCTTTTTGTGATGATAAAAATAAACATTAAAACTTTTATCATTTTAAAAGCTTTACGTAAAACATATTACTATTATCAGTCATTTGTCTCAAATATAAAAATATCATATTAAGACATAAGTAAAGAAATGAGACATAACATACATAACATAAGTACATTAATATATGTTTGTTTTAATGCGCATATTTATGTATCCTTTTTTGTATTTTTTGCGTCTAAAAATTATTACTTTTTGTGTTTTAAACATTTTTTTACCACAAATACAAATTTTACGCTTTTTTGTGTTTTAAACCGTTTTTGTCCTGTTTTTCCTTTTTTAACCTTTTTCTTCTCTCTCAATTTGCCAACTGGGGTTTAGAAAGTACTTTTTATTAAAAGCTTTTCAGTGTATAATTTTTTAATTAGTTTTTTAAGCACTTAATTTTATATTTTTTTAAATCAAATTCTTTTTAAATTATATCCGTTTACGAAGTTTCTTTTGTTTTTTTTTTGGTACACAATTAATCTAATTTTAAAATAAAACTTTTTTAATTGCATATTCTTTAGTATATTTTAGTTTAATCTAACTCTTACCTATGTTTATTTATTTTTGTCCTAAATGGTATTTCTATTTTTAGCCCAATGATTGATAGTGGTAATTTTACCGAAAGCTTTCAAAGTGATAAAAGTTTAAGTGCTTATTTTTATTTTTGCTATTTGAACACAGTTCCCAAAAAGCAAATGTTTAGAATTGAATTTTATTGTAGAATTTTTGCAGTGGTTTTTGATTTTGTTTTTTTTATTATTAGGAATTATTACTGTAGACTTTGTTTTAAAAACCTTTTTTTTCAACTGAATTAAAAAATTAGGTCCGGTAGCTGGGCTCAAAACAGCAACGTTTAAAAGAATGAATTTAGCAACGTATTACCGTGGATCGGATTGTGCGGCTTTAAAGATAAATTTAGCAAAATATTATGTTGAGTTGGGTAGTTAATTAGAGAATGTTTCCATATCACTCGAAGGGAAGGCCGTATAGGTTAGAGCCTAGCTCCAAGCTCCAATTTTTCTATTTAGTTTGCAAATATCGGGCCTTTAACCCGGTAAGGACGGGGAGCTTGGAAAAAACGGTTTTTATCTGCCTTTTATATGCCTCCATCAAAAAATTTGTTGCCTCCTAGCTGTCTCCGACCTGCCTCCACCCTGCCCCCTACCTGCCTCAGAAGCAGTTTTAGCTGCCTTCTACCTGCCTCCTAACCTGTATATGCTTCAAAATAGGAGGCAGTTTTATTATAAAGAAAATTTTGTAAATTTTAGTTTTAGACTGGAGAAAAAAAAGATGGATATTAAAAGTTACCTACACAAAAATACCACGTACTTTTACCGACTTTATATCGTATTTTTTTATTTTTTTTAAATTTTAATTTTAATAAAATATCTTAAACCTTCATAATTATTGCGGTACTTAATTATTTTAGATAATTATTGTTTTTATCTAAATTTAAAAAAATAATAATGTTTAAGGGTTGAAAAAAAATGTTAATGAGAAAATTTTTCGCACTGATCAATTATTCTTACACAGAGTGAAATAGGAAACGTTATTAAAACTTCAAAACCAATAATACGCGCAAAGCCTTTATTGTAACATTATATTGTGGATAAGTATTTCGTTAATGGGTTTTTGGACAATTTTGATCTTTATATTTTAAAATCATTTCTCCTTCTTTTTGTTCGTTATTTTTTCCCATTGTTAATCGGTTCCTATTCTGACCTTGAAGAAGATTTCTAATCAACTGTTTGCAGCAATAAATTTATACATTGTCATACATTTCGCTTGGTATAATAATATATCATTACAAAACTATGAAAAAGCGTATAAATAGTTTCCTATTTGAAAATAGTTTGGGAAATTTGTAACGAGATTATTATTTATGACTGGATTTACTAATTGTACTGGTTTTCCAAAATAAATTTGAATTAGGTTCGTTCGTGTGAAAGGCCTCATTGTTAGATTTTGCGTTGATTTTCATGTTTCATTCCTCTTGAATTTTTTTACTGCAGGTAGAATTTTGCATTTAAAATAATAAAATAAAACTTTGATTGGGTTTAAAACTCATTATCTTTTTATCGGCATTCTACTTGTAATTACTATTAAATTACCGAAAACAATATTAGCTACTGTGTTGTTCAAAATTTATATAATCTGTCACTAATTGAACCAGAAATTTTGCGAGTTTACTTATTGGCAACATTTGTTGGCACATATGTAATTATTGCTCATCTTCGTTTATAGGTAAATAAAATCTAACTGATCTCGATAATTGCAATGACTGTTTAACATAAATTCTATTTAAAAATTTTAAGAAAAAGCGGTTTAAAAATAAAGATCAAAACCCGTATTTTCATAATTATTTATCAAATTTATCAATTTGGAACCCAAATGCAAACTAAGCCTAAACCTGTGATTTTTTTGCCAAAAACACGAAGTTTCGAAATTGATTTGTCATGGCAAACTTAATTTGTTTGTTGCAAATTGCAAAAAAGCAAATTTGTTGAGCGAGTAGCGCACGTGGTGCATGTACGGTAGGTGGTGCTGCGCATGTACTTTTGCATCGTGTTTGAGCACCGGTTAATCCATGTTTTTTTTAACAAATAAACATATAAATATTTTATATTTTTCCTTAAAAAATATTTGTTTCGATAAGTTTTACAAAGCCACTTCCTTTTTATAGTACAGATACATCAACCATAAACTGATATTTATGAATGAATTATATCTTACGTAACGCTGAATATTAGAATGCAGACATGAGGAGACCAAATAAAATCGTGCGTTAATGACGTTTTTTCTAAAAACAAATAAGAACGCAGTTTTTTTTGAATTCTGCCTTTTCAGAAAATATACAAAAATTGACCAACTTTAGCTTTTAAAAAATTTCCATTTAGGTTCCAAATTAAGTAATTTGATAAATAATTATTAAAATACAGGTTTTAATATATATTATTAATGCTGCAAATATCGGGATCAGTTAGATTTTACTTACCTAGTATAGTCATCCAAGGGCTTCTTTAGATTTTGCCTGCTTATCCATAATTAACGTCTTATTTTTATTGTAATTCATCTATTTTTATTGGAGTGGTTTGCAACGCAAAAAATAATTTGAATTTAAATATCTAAAATTTAAATCACACAAAATATAATATTTTTTAGTTTTTTTCCACGTAAACTTTCAGGACTGATCTTGTGATTAGTTTTTTAATATTTATTAACTTTTGTTAAGATTTTAGGTGTTTATAAAAAAGCTGTTATCCTCAATTAATCTTGGATTTTATACGGTTTGGAAATGCTTATGAATGCTTAAGCCAATCAGTAAACACATTTTTAGAGTGCACTATAGTCTAGTTGCGTTTAACTGAGCTTGAAATTTGAAATAAAAGTCGGAAAAGAACAATAATAATAAAATATGAAACGTATCAATTTATTATGATATTGGAGTTTAATTTTAGCCAATCTCTTTTTGTGACATTTAAGTTCACTTTATTTTTCTGTTACTAAAAGGTATGTAACTAAATTTTAAAATATTTTTGGATGGTAAAAACTGGAAAAACCCGGATAACCGGATCAATTGTAGGTTTACTTCTGTAGCTTTTTTATACCACAACTTTAATATTCCAAAATTTTTGTCTTTCATAAAAAAATTCCAAAATTAGTTGCAAATAGATCAATGATTCGAAAAGTGTTATTAGTGAAAATTATTTTAAAAAACTATCTAACAAATGGGTTAAAGACATTTTTTGGTAAACTTTACGCTTAACTATATACACAATATCTGATTTATTTTTTCGTAAACTTACTAAATTGTTAATACTATTCGCATTTATTGTGGTTCAGTTTTCCTTACGACAACATTCTGTTGTTTTGTTTAAAGACTGCTTTTTTTATTTATAATAATGTTTTATTAATAATTATTAATAAAATTAATTAAGTTAATTATAATTAACTAAAAACAGTAATATATAACAGAAAAGAGCGTCCCAATGTACACTATTCAAAATTTCACATGCTAGCAAAAATTTGTCATGTTCTCTTGCGGTGCCATTTTTATCACAAAGTTTTTTTGTTTCAGTGCAGAATAGTTTTTTGCACTTAAAACTATCGTTTCTTGTGTTGTATTATTGTCGCAGTACGAGCTTGATGTCGCTGCTGTAAAATCGGTTGTATTTTATTTGAACAATTAAAGCTAAAGTCTTCCAGGCTGAAATTAAAAGCGTAACCGCTCGTAAATAAACAATAAACCCGCGAGCGAGAAAAATTAAAAAAGTTTTCAGCGGTTATGTAACCAATTATTATTTAGTTGCGTCATGTGTTTCCTTCACGTGATATTTTCTCACAAACGAGTGGTTATTTTGCCATTCATCTATTTTCAGCTTGATAGAATTTATCTTTAGATATTTTTTTGCATTATACATTCTTAGTGGGGGAAACTATGATTTATACGTACATTTTTCGTCTAAAAATATTTTCCCTTGGTGAAAAAATCAGTTTCACTTCAGTCTGCTTGTTTTATTTTCTTTGAATTATAAAGTTTTATTGTTTATTTTATTAATATATAACCTTCAGTTTTTTAATTATTAACAACTGGACAAACCTGATTTGTTTTTTTAAAGCAAGATAGTTAAAATTAATGATATTTCGAGAACTAAAACAAATATACTGCTATGTTTTTTCACGAAAGAATTTTAAAACGCATGAGCGCATGCTGAATCAGCTCTCCAAAAGTTTTTAACATGGAACACACATAATCTTTGGGAATATTTAATTTAAAGCTGTACAAATTATAAACATAACGTCCACTCCAGAAAGTCATTTGGCTAATAATAATAAAATAATAAAAGAAATTTATTTTGCTACATAAAAGTTAAATATCAATCCAATGGTACAAAAAACTTATGAAGACATAACGCAATTTTTATATTGTACATGGCGAAATGATCAGGTAAAGGTATGAACCACTTATTTACCTCCCTTAAAATTCCTACAAATAAATGTTAGATTAAACAAGACAGACAGACATGACAGACATTTTGTTTGCATTTTAAAATAATAACTGAGTACCTAATAGACAAATCAGTGTTGTAGTCTTTTTTTAAAAACAGCTAAGGAACTATAGAAACTGTACTATAGTCGACGGTAAAGAATTCCGCTAACAGCAAAAATAGAAGCATAGGATTAACTGTCACTATATTCTGTAGTAGGCAAAAAATATAAATATATACAATGTAATTAGAATATAATCCCATCAGTTAATTGGTTTGGCATTCGATTATAGCTTTTAGCCTCGCAAAATGCTAAATTAAGATGTTTTTATCTAAAAGGAAGTTGAATTCTCTTTTTTAAACAATTTTTACTGGTTACTGTGCTGATTATATTTATTATATTTCATATTTTTTATTATTTTTTATTGTTGATTATTTACAATTTATTATTTATTACATCGGTGATTATTGATTTGTAGTTTATATTGAACACGTATTTGATTATAAACCAGAAGATGTTTTCCAGTTATGCCTTTATATTGTGTTTGAAAAAATAGATTTCTATATAAAGTGTTCACAAAATGTACTTGCAGTAATACAAAACTTTGAAGTGATTATTTGGTTGTAGCGGTGCATCCACGAAAACAAATTAATTTACAAACAAATTAATTTTCCAGACAAAAACACAAACTCAAAGTGTTTGGAATTAATTTCAATATGGAGCTTTATCAAACTGTGATGTTATTTTTGTATTAAATAAAACTAATTTTCGATTATTTAAAAATAAATTACAATTCTACGTTGAATTATTTCAATTCATTGTCACACGAAAATATGTAACATAAAAATAAAGAAAAAAATATGTTACTACATCTATTATTTACACAAATTTATTGTGATATATCAGCTTAATCCTTTGGGATTTTTTCCTTCAAAAAATGCTGCAAATCCGCCAAAGGGAATCTGCGCCACGGTGACTCAGTGTTAAACTTTGTACCGACCGGAAGCGAAACGCTGAAATTAACATTGAGCAGCACTGGCGTGGATTTCTTTCTGCGGATTTGCAGTGGAAAGAATCCTAAATAGTTAATAAGCCCTAAGTAGAACTCACTCAATGAAGCCTTTAACTATAATTTGAGTTTTGTTTATTATATTTGTGAGCTAAGTTAACTGGCCCTATTTTAAATAGGTTCTACTTAAGACTATTACAAACCTTAATTAATCTAATTATACGCTCTAATTAGTGCGCATCGTAATCAGGGTGATACATTCCTAACTAAACTGCGTCCCAGTTGGGGCTTTCCTCAATCTTGTTTTATGTTTAAGTAATATATGAATTTTATATTTTTTTACTTCTATTTGTTGCAAAATTTTATTTTTCATAATAAATTTAGTTAAAGTTTAGTTATAACACGATAGTCAAAACCTTTCCATTCAAACAGAAATCGTTCAGTGTTAAAATTTTCTACAGAGTTATAACGTTATAGAATCACTTTTAGCCAATTAGTGCTTATTTATGAAAAAAGGAGATCTTTTATCAATTTAAGATTAATTTTTTGGCTAAAAGTACTAATTAAAGCAATAATTCACTAATTAAAGCACTAATTGACTAAAAGTGATTTTATTAGCTCCTCCCAAACTATTCCCACAGAGCAAAACATATATGACGTGATCACGATTACTAAATGACATTTTGAGGGTTCTTAAAATCCTGACGTGAAATTATTAGTTTAATTTTATAATAAATTTATAGTTTAGTTACTTTTTATGTTATAAATTTAAAAAAAATACATCCACGCTTATAAAATTTAATCTCTTAAAAACAAATCAAGAAGATCACGTTTAATTGAAACACTTTTTTTAGCCATATTCGTTGTTTAGTGAAGTTGTCTAAATTCCGAGCGCATCATCAAAAATGAGCAACAACAACTTATCACCAGAGGAAACGATTCCTCTGAAAGAAAAAGATCCACCTGGGCCGATAACAACGAGAACGCCAAGAGGATTTGCCAAAGACCAGTCTCTCCTCCCTGGAGGTGGCGCGGATACTTTCGAGGAAAAAAGTAACATTTTAATTTTATTAGTTTTACCGATTCAAATTTATGTTCTTTAATTATGATGATTCCATGTTCTGTTTAAACCTCAAGTTTCTAACAATTTCCAGCTACAAATTTTCCTAGCTCCAATTTTTTAAACCATCTTAAAGCATAAAACCACTGTATTATAATGTTCATAATTTTGTTTACTCTAAGCTCCGATTTTCCAAACGATCTTAAAGCATGGAACAACTGTATTATAACGTTCATAATTTTGTTTGCTCTAGTATTTGCATACAATTTTAATTTACGACAATGTTAGGAATTATTTATTACACTTCATAAGTCCCAAACAAAACAATGTTTTACTTCACGGTACAAGTCCCATACGTGTACCAATTATCGATTTAACCAATTGAAATATAAAATACGCATATGAAACATTTTTGTATTCCGAATTGGACACGTAGACCTCATTTTTGGGTTTATTTTTGGATTTAAATCTTTTGTAAGAAGTTATGAGCACATTTAAGCCCGAAAATTGCCATTTTTTGTACCTATTATTTATGCTGTGAAGAAAATCATACTCACAGCAATCTTTGACAAACGCGAAATCGCCACTTTTTCAATTAGAAGGTTATATTTGTATGTGTAAAAAACAACTATAAATTTGAAAAAGTGGGGATTCCGCGCTTGTCACAGATTGCTGTGAGTATGATTTTTTAAATTGACATTTCATCAAACTAAAAAAATGCAACAGTGCTGTGTGATTAGATCAATGTATAAACAAATCATTATCAAATGGTAGAAATTTTTATTTAGTTAGCAGCTGCCCAAACCAATTGCAAATTTCCTATAGTCCACATAATGTCCATCTCAGCCTAGTCCACATCTTTTCTGTCTAAACATACGCCCGGGGAAAAATCGCCCCTTTTTCCTGCTCTATTCTAAGAGCATTTTTCAACGCTAGTCTATCACTGTTTTTGAATTAAATGAAAAAATAGCCTAATAAACTATAGTTTTAGCTGCGCAATGACATATTTTATAATCATTCCGTTGCCGAGATATACTTTTTTAAATAAAAAATAATAAGAAGAAGAAGATAAATTTAAATTACAAAATTTACCCACGTTGTTCAATTATAGTTAGTGCGGTGCAGTTGCGCTCCAGACATAGTTTATCTACGTTCTGTAAATATAGTTGGCGCGATGCCGTGCGCCAATGATTGCAATTATAATTTTTAAAGTAAAAATAATAATAATAATTGATGAACATGAATTACAAAATTTACTCACGTTCTCTAAGTATAGTTGGCGCGGTGCCGTGGGTTAAATTGCAGTGTGGCACCCCGCACCCCCGATGATTACCGGCGCGTGGCGCTCCCGCGCCACCGACGCTTATTATTATTTTTTTAATAAATAAAACTTTGAATTAATTTTGTCATCAGTAATGCAAGAATAAAAAAGGTCCTCTGTTGTTTTCGCGGTTTTCCGCGGGGTTGAAGCAGATGGCGCTTGGAATTGGTTCCGTTTCTGCCACCAATTAAAACCGGTCTGCTTTTTTGTGCGGTTTCTGATGCTGGTTGTCTGCTCTGTACAATCCTTATTGTTGCCGAAAGGCTGTTATTGTGCGGTTGAGATTTTTTATTTGTCTATTTTTTAAATTTTTTATTTTGATCAATAAATCGATAACAAGAGCCTAAATGAAAAAAGTGCTTCCTAAGAAAGTTGCGTAATTCCTTCTTCTTTCTAATGAGCCCATGTTTATTTTTGATCAATCAGTAACGAATGAGGAATATCGCTTTTAAGAATGGAGCGTCGGAATAATAATAATAATAATAATAACAATAATAATAATAATAATAATAATAATAATAATAATAAGAAGAAGAAGGTTCTGAATTTCAAAATTTACCCATGTTCTCTAATAATGGTTGGCGCGGTGCCACGGGGCTAAATCGCCCCGTGGCGCTCCTGTGCCACCCATGATGGGTTAAGCCACTGCGCGGAACCGTTGTTGATGGCTTATGCTGAAAAAACAAATTCGTAAATCGCTCCTTCGGCAATAAAAACTATATAAATTTTTGATAACCTTACAATTTCTCATATTTTTTTGATATTAAAAACCTAAAAATTTTTCCTAAACATATTCAGCTTTTATGTTAATTAGCTTAATTTGCTCAAGTTTAGACTTTCGTGTTTTTTTAATTTTTACTTTTGGGGTTCTCCAAAAATTTTTTGCTGTGGTTAATATTCGAAGTAATTTTTTTAACATAAATGCTAAATTAGCCGTACACCTGAATTTCATTTGGATATTTACTCTAATATCCGCGGCTAAGTCATGTGAAAAACGTTCAATTTGTTGGGTTTCGTATTGGGTATTAGGGCACTTGTGTCCGACCGATTTAACTCAATCAATTGCGTATTCACAACGTAATTTCACAACTTTGTAAAGTAACTTCACAACGTTATAAGCAATTTCTTGAGGTTATTTTTTGGTTTTTGCTATAATTAGTGATTTTTTCATAAAAAACCGCTAATACTTATGGGAAAGGCCAAACAAATCTCTTAACCGCTCAGTAATAGCCATACCGCAACAATAACAATTTTTCTTTCAAATTGTATAAAAAAATTCTAGGGCGAGGGAGGCCGCAGCGCAATAAAGCTCAACGCGCCGCTTTTAAAATATTACAAAATAGTAACAAGTTTTTAAACATGTTTTCGTCGCTCTTTTTTTCTTCTTCAAACTATTTTAACTTAAATAAACACATAATATTTATAAACAAGCTGTAAACCTTGCGTGCTCTTTTAAAATAGTTATGGTTGAATTATATCTGGCTAACGCTGAAAATTAGAATGCAGACATGAGGGGACCAATTAAAATTGTGCGGTAATGACGTTTTTAAAAAAAAAAAACAAATAAGAACGCAGAATTTTTTTTAAATTCCACCTTTTTACGAAATATATTAAAATTAACGATCTTTACCCCTTTAAAAATATGCATTTGGGTTTTAAATTAAGTAAATTGATAAATTATTATTAGAATACGGGTTTTGATATTTATTATTAAACCGATTTCGTTGAAAATTTTGAATGGCTTTGTTGTTAAATAGTAGATTCAATACTGCAATTTTCGCGGTCAGCTAGATGTTATTTGCCTATAGTTAAATTTAATTGAAGTTTGTATATCTGCGGAAAGCCTGGAATTTAGATTTTTAAAACATTATAACCACTCAATTTTGTTTTCGTCTTCTATTTTTACATTTATATAAGGGACTTCTGAAAATATGGGATCAATTTAAGGAAGTTTTTAAAGAAGAAATGCGAAGAAATTACTCCTTTTTAGTTTTTTTGAATGAAATATATGCTACATGACTTAATGACAGTCAATACATGACTTAAAGTTTCAGTACTCCAACGCCTCACGTTTTTTGTTACATAATCAATCACCCACTGACTTTACTTTTACAACTCACATAAGGCGTTGTATTTTTGTAACATCAACAAACTGAGAGTTGTTACAGAGATAAAAATCTTGTTCAATATACTTTTAAAAAATATATTTAATTTTTGGATAGTGAAATCTTGTATTGATACTAGGCAGGTAAAAACAGCTTAAAAATTGTTTTCGCAAATAAAGCACCCCAGGAAGGTATTTTAAGGATATTAGATATTATCGCTGTTAGAACTTAAAAATATAGGCAAACCAAACTTTGTGATGCAGTAGTGTACAAAATAAAAACTGGGAATTATGTGATAACCAATCAAAACAATACTATTCACTATGATAAATAATAAATATATAATAACTAAAATTTTTAACTAACTGGTTTTATAAATAACAGTAAACGTGAACATTTTGAATTTGAATTGTCATATTATATGGCCCCAATTTTTATTCACTGAATAACTGCACCAGCCATATTGGGCTTGCCTATAGATTAAGATTAGATTTTTGCAAAACTACACTTTTAGTGATAGCCATACAGAAGATACTTATTGTACTATGCTTCATTGAACCCCTTTTGATATGTAAATTAATTTATGGTGTACAATGATGAACAAGACAATTACTTATAACAAGATTATTACTTATAATAGGACCTTCGTAGCCAGTATTTCACGGAAAATTACTTATAACAAGATTATTACTTATAATAGGACCTTCGTAGCCAGTATTTCACGGAAAATTACTTTTTTTGATTGTCTGGGAAAATTGTGAAGCCCAATCAAAACTGTGCGGTTATGACAGTTTTTTAAAATCAATAAAAAAGTAGTATTTTCGAAATCCAATTTTTTATAAAACATGCAACAATCAGTCAGCTTCAATTGTATAAATATGGCATTTTTGTTTTAAATTAATTAACTCAATAAAAATTTATAAAATAAGGCATTTAATTATTAATTAAACCGTTTTTCTTTAAAATTTAAATTTCTTTTGTTGTTTAATACTTTTTAAGCTTTGCAAAATATCGGGGTCAATCAGGTTTAGTTTAATTATAATTAAATTAAATAGTTTGCAAATAAGAAATTAAATTTCCAACATTATAAAATAAATGGTTTAATGCAAGTGAAATATTTTCATAAAACAACGGTTAAGCATTAAAAAAAAATGCAAAAAACATTAAGAAATCAAAAGTAACACAAAATTAAAAAAAAATTGTAAATTACTGATATTGTAAACTACTATTATTGCTGATAAAAAATTAAAATAAACAAGCTGTATGTTGCTTATTTTACAGAGAAGCGCCACCAAAGTGTTCCAAATGGCCCCCTCGCTGTCATGCAAAAGATTAGTACCACCACATTTACACCCATTAACCCAGAAGATGAAAATCAAGAAAGAGGAAACTGGTCCAATCCCATGGAATTCGTGCTGTCAATTCTGGGATACGCCATCGGTACCATTATTTTGTTTAAAATGAATTTTTGTGCTAAATAACAATGGGTTAAACATTATTTGTGTACTTATACCATTGTTAGAATTTAAACGAGTAATCCTACAGTGAAACAACAAGCAGCAAACCACCAACAAACGCGACTCAAACGTCCGCGACTTTTTGACAACTGCCAACCCTTTTAAATGTTGCAAAGAATGATTATCTTGACTTCAATTAGAAGTAAAGATAAAATATTTTTCTAAACTACGATGTTCTAAAATTTTTTTGGTTGGACATTAAGTGATGATGCTTGAAATTTTTCTAGAGTGCGCATTTTGATAAGAAATAAAATCTAGGCTAACTTTTGTTTTGACGGCTAAAGTATACATGACGAAAATCCATATTACCCAGGTTAATTTTTAACTTGTCGATGGTATGATAAGTAAAACTAAAACTCCACAACGTAGAACAGTTCGTTACCAAAGCAAAATAACTCCGAAAATCACAAAAAACATAAGTATGTTACTTTAACTTATATTTAATTACATTTTATCTTGAGTTTTAGCAGGGTTAATTTTTAATTGAGTCGCTAAGTATCTGATTAACTTATTCATATTAAATTCAAAAGATCACCAGGAAAAAATCTGGTCAATTAATTTCTATTAAATTAATTGTAATCAGGATTTGTTTTAGAATGCGGTAATTGTCCTAGAATAGTATCTAGCGTTGTAAAACGAATATTCTAAAAAAATAACCTGACATTAAAATCTAAATCTAAGCTGAATTTGTAATAGAAGAATAAATTTTACCTTCGAAGTTTTTTAATATTGCGCAACTTCGTGTTTCGCAACTTCAATTAATAGTAGATTTTCAATTAGTTTTTTGTTACTTTGAATCAACACAACACCTTTTTTGAGATATTTTCAGCATAATTTAATCGAATAAAGCGTTTATAATTGTTGAATCTACTCTTATTAAAATATCGTAACATAAAATCAGAAATAATTGTAAAGAGTACGTGTAAACAGTTGCAAACGTATATTTTGACCAAAAATATATAATATACCGAAAAATCTGCCACTCCTATATAAAAAAGTAAGTCAAAGTAGTTCATTATAATGAATTTATCCATTTAAATGCCACCCTTCATTATAATGGCATAGTATTCATTTTAATTCGGCGAATTAAAATGGAAAGGAAGCCATTATAATAGCCATTCTTTGATTTAATTTCACTTCATATATACTCACAAGTGTAATACTGTTTGGGCCGCACGAGTTTTTCCTTGTGAAATTAAATGAATAAATGGCTATTATAAATAAATTAAACAATAAATGGCTTCCTCTCCATTTTAAATCGTCGAATTAAAATGACTACTATGCCATTATAATGGAGGGTGCCATTTAAATGGAGAGTCTCATTGTAATGGCCTACTTTTCCGTACTTTTTTTATATAGGAGTTGCACATTTTTCGGCATATTATATATTTTTGTTTTGACTGCTAAAAACTATTATTTTCTAGAAAAAAAAAACAATTGAAAAACAGAAATAATTTCATAAAATTATCTGTTGGTTTCTTGACGATGATTAAAGTTAAAATTTTTCAAGCTGAAACAAAGTGCGTAACCGTTTGCCGCCAGGAAGAAATGAAGAATGAACGCGCGAAAATAAAAATAATTATAAAATGTTTTCTGGTATAATGTAACCAATTATTATTAAATTGCGTCAGGTGTTTCTCTCCACGTGATATTTTCTCCGACAACGAGTGGTTACTTTGCCACCGAGCTGTTTTCACGCTGATAGAATTCATCTTTAGCTTTGAAAACTTTCAATATAGGAAAATATTCTATTTAATTTAAGGTTTGGGTAATATCTGGCGCTTTCCGGTGTTGGCCTACAGAAACGGAGGTGGAGCTTTTTTGGTTCCTTACGTTATCATGATGGTAACCTGCGGAGTCCCTATTATTTATATGGAGTTAACTTTGGGTCAGTACAGCAGCGAAGGGTTACTTACACTTTGGAAGTTCTGCCCAATCGCAAAAGGACTGGGCATTGGTACTGTGTTTATGATTCTTTAAATAAGTTTTACGGGTTAAATTATTAGTATTTTATAGTTTATTTTTAGTATATTACTGCATTGACATTTGTTGAACCTGCAGATATATATATATATATATATACATATATATATAGCACACTTATATCTGAAATTTGGCCAACTAAAGAACGTTTCATGTAATTCTTTAGGCATGGTAATTCTGGTACTTTTGGTGAGCATCTATTATAACATGGTCACCGGATGGTCTCTTTACTATTGGGTGATAAGCATGAGAGCCCAGTTGCCGTGGCACTGCTGCGAAGACCCATGGGCTACCGAAAACTGCATTGCATTTTCCAACGAAACATGTGGAACCAGAAACAGCACACCTGTTAACAAAACCTTCAGTGCACAGGATTATTTTCATCATTCAACTTTACAAATTAGCGGTGGTAAGAATTATGCATATAATATAAAATTTAAGCTTGTTAAGAAATTAATTAATTTTTGCCCACTGAGTATGTTTTGTGAAATTTCAAATAATATTTGCAACTTAAACTAAAAAATGTTGTAAACCTAAACTAGAGCACTTACTACATGATCTGCTCGGAAACTACTAGCCTAATAATAAATAAAATAATGTTTTTTATTACTTGTATTTTTACTTTATCACAATACCAAAATCTTTTTTATTATAATTACACAATAAAACTTTACCAGAATTATGAACCACAGTATTAAAAATTACAGCAACATATTTGTTAACACAATGCTCTATTTTTAACTGTAAATATTAAAACAGGCAGCTTGCCAAATATGACTTAAGAATCTTCCTCTGGTAGAAACATGTAAGTTAAAAACAATTTTTTTTAATGAGGAAAGAATAAGAATGTTTGTTTTAGACTCTAGACTGGATGGTTTGAAACGCAGGATTATTTGCTTGCTATGTTAAGGTAAAATAAATAAAATATTGGTGGAAAGCCAAAAGCAGGTAAATTTAGCTTTAAGAAGATGTAGGAGGTTTAGGTCAAAGACAAAAAAAAAACAACTTTAGAGTAGAGACCGTAAACGAGTCAGTTAAAAAACGGCTTCCAAAAAACCCTGTTTTTTTGAGACAGTTTTTACAATAAAATGTTTAACAAAGGAAAGGGTAAAAAAGTTTGTTTGCTAAAATAATTGGTATCTAATTTCTCGTTGCTTATGTGTGTTTTAGATGTGGGAAACATTGGAGCTCCACTCTGGTGGCTTGTATTAGCTTTATTTATGGCATGGCTGATTGTGTTTCTGGTTCTGTGCAGGGGAATTAAAAGTTTCGGCAAAGTCGCCTATTTCACTTCCACTTTTCCATTTGTCATTCTTATAGCTTTATTCTGTCGAGCAATTATTGAGCCGGGCGCCGCTGATGGTAAGCTTACAAACAATTTAGATTGTAATTTTTTTCATTGTAATGAATTCCGGTTGTAATTATTAGAATTGTATGGCCGTATGAAATTATATTACAAAAATCTAGTTAGGCATTGTTTCATTTTTAATATCCTGAAAAGCAATATAAAAGCTTACGTTATGCAGAATCTAAGCCCATACTTAAAGAAACAGGCAGAAAATCTACTGAAGATTTCATTATAAGTAGATTTAAATATTTTTAGGTGTCAAATATTTTTTTACACCAAAATGGGAACTGCTAAAAAAAGCTTCCGTTTGGAGTGATGCGGCAGCTCAGATTTTCTTCACCACTGGAGCATGTCAGGGTGGCGCCATTACTTTAGCTTCTTATAATACTTTTAAAAACAATCATTTAAGGTAAATTACTCCTTATTCAAAACCTTACTCGTTTTTTCTACAAAGGTTTTTATACATGATAACTTGAATATGTTTTAAAAAATTGCTAAAAGACAAATTAACATTACTTGCAAGCGGCCATTGTTGCGATTAAAACCAAAAACAACACCGCTACAAGCAACCAGAAGAGATGTAAGATTGCGAATGCAACTGCATTGTTTAGCGTATGGAGAAATAACAAACAAGAGGGTTGAAACGACGTCCAAGTTTAACAAACTTTTTTTAATTACTTTGGCCAAGAGTCTATGTAAGCTACACTCAAATATATGTCGAATCTATATTTGACATATAGAGGTCTTCTGCTCCGTTAGAGCTGGTGAGAAATAACAGCTAAAAATTCGAATTTTTTTGCCTGTGCACGAAATTTTTGTACAAACATTATTACTTAACACTTACCAGTTACCATTTTAGTATGAAGCGCGCTTCATTTTAACGTAATAATTGTAAAATTTTTCTATTTTTATTTTTGCATATAAACATATTTTTTAGAGATACCTTTGTTGTCACTGTTGGTAACTGTTTGAGCTCATTGTTAAGTGGATCTGTGTGCTTTAGCATCTTAGGCTTAATGGCCTTGAGTCAAAATTTGAGTATTGATGTAAGTTTGATTATCAAACTGCTTTGTTTCTAAAAAACAATTTTATAACATTAATCTAGAGTTTCTAAAATCATTTTTACTTATCATTAAGATATAGTTTTGTTGTTGTAGTTTTGCATTACTATAGTTTTAACTAATGTTTGTAATAATTTACTATTGTCTACTTGAAAAAAAGACATTATTTTTAACCATTTTTTTAATTGTTACTTCATTTGAATAAAAAATATACTTTCTTGTTGTAATATTCTTTTGTAATTTAAGGAGGTTGTAAGTTCAGGACCAGGTTTGGTGTTTATCACTTATCCTCAGGCTGTTACTATTTTACCGATTTCACCACTGTGGTCAACTTTGTTCTTTACAATGTTAACCATGCTTGCCTTTAGTAGCATGTTTCCATCTGTTGAAATTCTTGTCACTGGTGAGTTCGTTTGTTAATTTCTATAAAAATTCTTAACACTAACCTTTTTTTAACAATAAAAGCTGTTTCCAGAGCTACAACAATAATTGACAATTTTTTATGACTTTTTTAATTTATTTTATTTAGCCACTTCTGATCAATTCCCAGTGCTCAGAAATTTCAAATATTTTGTTACCATGGGATTCTGCATAGTACTGTTTGTTCTTGGTATTCCGCTGACTACTCGGGGCGGCATGTATGTCTTACAAATCATGGACACTTACGCAGTGGGATATGCATTATTATTCCTAGGTAAAGTTTGATTTTGTGAAATATTATTAGCGATGCTTATACTCTTAAAAAACATTATACTGATAATTAATTAATATATTGATAAAAACAAAATATTGATATTAATTAATTATTTAATTAGCATAATTAATATTTAGAGTTAAATCAAAATCTAAAAAATATTTTGAGCTCAAAATAATAAATATAATGTAATTTAACATTTATTTAAGTTAGTAATATTTGTCAAAAATGTAACCCCTATTTTACGTTCCAGGATTTGCTGAGGTAGCTGTGGTGTGCTGGATTTACGGAACAGACCGATTGTGTCGAAACATTCAATTTATGCGCGGTTCCCGTCCTCTTTTCCCTTGGAAGATCATGTGGTGGATTGTCTGTCCAGCGATGCTTCTATTTGCTATCGTCTTTTCTCTGGTGGAAGCTGAAGGTCTCAAATATGACGATTACGTTTTCCCAGCTTGGGCTAACTCTCTCGGCTGGTTCCTGATGACGGTGTCTTTGTGGCCTTTGCCCATATTCGCGATATACAAGTACATTTCCTTTAAACGATCTTCGGAAGGTCAGGACATGAGCCCTCTGAAGATTCTGACGGCCCTCACTGTTCCCACTTCAGACTGGGGCCCCGCCCTGAGTCAGCACCAGCAGGTCAAGGTGAGCACCGAGGCTAGGCGCGCTTTTAGCACAACATAAGGTGCTTAGGCCGAGCTTTCATTGCCTATAACGACTAACGGTGTGCAAATCGCCACATTCATTATTGATGAATTTTAGTGGAATTTTCCGTCAGTAGAATATTTATCTTCTTAGCGGTAAATTATAAAAGATGGACTCACTTATTTTGATTTCGCGTAAATGCTATTTTTAACCACTATATGAGTTTTTTATATGTTTTAACATTGAATTGCGTGGTTTTACCAAAAATATATAATACTATATATTATATTAAGGCAAAAAATGTCACTCCCTACTAGAAGTGAAACAATTTTGTGCCATTTTTTGAGCACTGCCTTTAAATGTCATGCACAAAAAATGGCAAAACAACTGCCATTAATTAAGCGAGTATCGTGGAAATGGGCACTGGTTAAAAACTAGCAGTATTTTCGCGAAACTAGACACAAACAGCCAATCACAGCAAACCAAAGGGTACGAATTTAAATCGAGTTAATGTTTAAACATATCTTAATATATTTTTAAAAGCAGATTTAACTGTCGTCAGGACGGTCTTCACCTAACTCCGTTTAGACGACTAATCCGAGCTCTCTTTTTTATGGGGAAGTGTGGCTTTTTTGGGGTGCATACTGTATACCGGGTTTTGATGAAAAACCGCAGCTACCTCGATTTTTTTGACTTATGATATTAACTTTACAAGTTCAATTTAAAAAGTTTCTTACAGCGGCAAGTGTTTTAAATTTAAAATTTAACAGCGGCAATCAAAAAAGCTTGAAACGGGGTCTAATTTTAAATACTGAATTTTTAACGGCTTGCTATGAATTTAAAAATGTGTTTTTTAAGAAACATTATGTATGAAAAACGAC
Source organism: Microlaimidae sp. YZB2_3 (assembly GCA_030248175.1). NCBI lineage: Eukaryota > Metazoa > Nematoda > Chromadorea > Desmodorida > Microlaimidae > Microlaimidae sp. YZB2_3. The sequence goes on along the minus strand of JASAMX010013983.1, from coordinate 4,738 downwards.
TTATAGTGTCTTGTATTTTTTGCTGCTTTAAAAAAACCTCATTAAAATTCAACTTAATCGAAGGCAAAAGTTTACAACTACAATTGTACTTTTGTGATATTTTAACGGCTCTACCTCACCATAAAATTGGGGTAACTACGATTTTTGATCAAATAATCGTTTTATGCATTAATTGGCCGAGATCTTGTTATTTAAAAAGGGCTCGGATTCTTTAATTGTCTAAACGGTTTTAGGTTAAAACCGTCCTGACGACAGGTGACTCGGCTTCTAAAAATATATTAAGATACGTTGAAACATTAACTCGGTGGGTATTTAAATTTGTACCCTTTGGTTTGCTGTGATTGACTGCTTGTGTCTGGTTTCGAGAAAATACTGCTGGTTTTTAGGCAGTGCCCATTTACACGACACTTGCCCAATTAATGGCAGTTGTTTTGATATTTTTTGTGCATGACAATTGATGACAGTGCTCAAAAAATGGCACAAAATTGTTTCACTTTTAGTAGGGAGTGACATATTTTTCCTTAATATAATATATAGTATTGTATATTTTTGGTTTTACCATTTTTTCCATTTCTATTTTTAGAAACATATGGATTTCTATTTTACTCTATGGATTTTTTACTACTTTTTGTGGCTGTTCTAGAAATAAATTCTATCAGGGTGAAAATAGCTAGGTGGTGAAGTAACCACTCCTTATTCGAGAAAATATCACGTGGAGAGAAACACCTGACGAACTTAATAATAATTAGTTACATCATCTTTTTTTAACTTTTTTTTCAACAACTTTTTTTATTATTTTATTTTTATTCTCGCGTGCTCATTTTTTATTTTTTCCTGGCGGCGAGCGGTTACGCCCTTAATTTCAGTCTGAATGATTTTAACTTTAAGTAAAATAAAATTAACCTATATTTTTTAAACTTTCAAACTTTTAAAATTTAATCAAATCACAGTAACTATCATTTTATTATGTTCATTTATAACTTTTTAAATTATTTAAAGCTCAAATGGCTCTAGAGTTGTAATTTTTTTTAAAACTTCAAGATCTTCCTATTCAAAACAGTCCAATGAACAATAACGGAGAAATGGCAATTTTCTGATCTTAACTTTTTATTCGCAGGCTTCATATGTATCCATTTCAAAAAACCAACCGCACAGTTTTAAAAAAATATTATATTTTCACATTTTTTAAAGTCAGCCTCATTTTGCTTTATCTAAAATATTACAAATAAAATAAAAAAAACTTTGGCATTGTTTTTGTTTTAACTCTGGCATATTCTAAAGTATCAATTTTTTAAAGTAATAATTCTAGTGTTGATGCGTCAAAAATATCGTGGAGGTCATAAAAAACATTGAGGTCTACTTTGTTGTTTTTAAGAATTTTCAGGTTTTATTAAGCTGCAAATCCCAAAAACTCATTGGAACTTTTTTTTTTAAATTTTTTTCTTAACATATTTTGCAGATCTGATTACTCGCTCTACAAGATAATGCAATAATAAAAAAGCTGGTTTTGTTATGTTGAGAACTGCCAGCAAATTATCTTCAATTAAACTGGCAGTTGAACATTAAAAAAATTTCAGCGTATATCTTTTCAAATGATCAGTGTACACGGAATACGCGCTAGTTTTTCAATATCGAGGGATACATTAAATTTTGGAGAATTCCCTCCGCTTTTTGTATTAAATATTTTTATCGGTTGAAGCACTTTTACCACACACAAAAATAAAATAACACAGACACAAAACGCAAACATCAACTGTCGGAATACATACATAAATATTTTAAAAGACCGTCCACTTAATCTTTCAATATTTTTCAAGTGCCTTGTGATTAATTTGTAGATTTTTTTTAATTTACGTTTTTAGTAGTGGATTTACTTAGTATTTTAATGTTTTTATAATTGAAGTTTTGTTTTTGTTTGTAAAAAGTGTAATGCGTCAAAATTGCAAAATTTCTTTAAAGACTTATAAATTATAATGGTAAGTTTATGTTTTACCGTTTTCTTCAACACCAACTAGCAAAAAATAATGTCCTTATGTTTTTGTTTAAATTACTGTTTTCCTCGGTACGTTACATAATTTTTTAGGTTTTATAACCACACATTTGAATTTTAAACTAATTCTGTAAATTAATTGCACAAATTATACTAATTTTATAAATGGTATATTCTAAATCTAACCTTTTTTCTTGAGCTAATTTTACGTCTTAAAGTAAAAAAATATATAAAAAAGTATATAAAAATATTCATTAAACCGAAATGCCATTAAAAACTTAAAATATTAAGCAATTTTTTTACAAAAAACCCTTTAAAAGTAAAAATTAAACAAAACTTGTAGTCTAAAATATTATCAGGAGTTTAACAGACCATGCTAAGTTATTTCCAGACTACAAGTTTTGTTTAATTTAATACATAAATTACAAATTTTGATTTTAATAAATCGCCAAGGTGCCCATTTTTAGTTATTTAAAATGGTTTAAAGATTAATGTAAATAAAAAGTCCTCTAAAGAATTGAGAGTTAATTGCTGTTGTTTTAAGTATATAATTAAATATGGAAAAATTATATAAAATTCTGGTTTTTTAACAGAAATGCTTACGCTTTGCACTAAAAATAACGAATTATGTATTTGTAAACATAAAATTATTTGGGAACGGGACACGAGGGTACTGGACACGATGGTACTGGACACGAGGGTACTGGACGCGAAAGCACTGGGCTTAAAAAATTGCGTTCACCCCAACCTCGCAGCAAAATCGATTCATTATGCAAGGTGGACCCGAGGGTACTGATGAGCAAAAAACAACCTTTCCGCATAAAACGGGATAAACTTATTGCATAACAATAATTATTGTTTTACTTAAATATCATTTAGTTTGTTTGATTAAATTATAAAAGATAGGATTATAAAAATAAAATTATTCAGAAGACATAAAACAAAAATAATAATTTCATAACATTAAAATATTTTCGTGTAATTTGTCTACATTTTCGTGCATTTTTTTAATATAATAATTAGATTTAAAAATGCAAAGAGTCTTTGAGGCGAATCGAAAGATAATAAACATTAAGGTTGCTGTTATGCTTTGATTATGCTGTCAAAATATTTTTGTGGTTATTTTTGTGGTGTGTTGAAAAACATGAATTCCTAATATTGCCTTTGGAAAAAATAATTGCAAAAATAATTGCAAATAATTCTGCTATTGATAGCCTTTCAAAAACATTTTATTAAATATTTTCCGAAAAAAATTGCTTGCCTTTTTTAACACTAAATTATTCGCTATGTTTTAAAATCACACTATTATTGAAATATTATAATAAAGTTTAGCTTAATTTTTGGGTTATGCTTAGGCTTAGGAAAATAAAGTTTACCGTGCAATGGGTTTTGAAGACTCCCAAAAATCCGTTGTTGATTTATTTTACTCCCTAATCTATACTTAGATTTAAATGCATAAAATATCATACATGAAAAGTCTAACAATTGTATGTTTTTCGGATTTTAAAAGCACATTTTGTTTTCCTTGTTTTAAATGATGAACATAATGTTCAAGTGATTTCCCTAAGCTGAAGTGGACTAAAAAAAGCAAGAAGTTATTTTTTACATTTCTACTGCTGAAATCTATTTTTGCAGAAGTTATTTTTTTTCCAAAGATTTTATCAAAAAAACTCAATTATTTTAATCAAGAGTTGATAAAAAGAGTCTAAATATAAAAATGAAAGCAAAAAACTGCAATTTGCTTTGTATTTTCATACGAGTATATGTTTTAGAAAAAACAGTAATTAAATAACTGCTTGGCGTTCTCATTGCACTCATGATTGTTTAATATTAATTCTTTTGTTTTTTCAAAGGCAGGGTTTCGAAGCTATTATTGTTTTTATTAAAAAGCCATGGTATAAATTGTGTGTAAAATAACCTTTTAAAATTTTTTTAGTATGATGTTTTTCAAACAATTCACTTAGTTTTTTTATTATTAAATTGGATTATATTTAAGTAAGAAAAAATGTTGTTTATAATTAAAAACGAAACGACTTACGTAACGTTTAAGGGTTGGTTCATACTTATGTAAAAACGTCCTTTGGACTTTGTCCAAAGGACTTTCTTACATACATTTATACGCTGTGTTTGTCCTTTGGACTTTGTCCAAAGGACGTTTTAACATAAGTATGAACCAACCCTAATTGTCTACGCGTTCGAACAATTAAAATTCAGCTCATTCAGTCTAAAAAATTTACATATTTGTGACAAACGTATTTTTTCGGAAACGGGACACGAGGATACGGTGACTTGCAAAATCCCCATAAATACAGTGTAAAATCCCCATGGCCAATTTCCCCATAAAGTAGTTCAAAATCCCCATAACAATCAGAAATGCGTTTGCAAACTAAAATGTGTTAAAAAAACTAAGTTTTAATTATAAAAGCATTAAAAACGTTTTAATTTTTTCCTAAGCCTAAGCAAAACCCTTAAATCATGCTAAATTTTATCATGATAAAGTTTTGTTGTATTTTCCATGTGTCAAAATTTAAAGGAAATATTGCAAACGCATTATATTTATGGGGAATTTACACCACCTTATGGGGATTTCGTAACGTTTATGGGGATTATTGCCCATGGGGAATATGTCCATGGGGTTTTTATACGGACCCGAGGTTACTGGACACGAGAGTACTGGACACAAAGGTACTGGGCTTAAAAAAATTGCGTTTACCACAACCTCGTACACCACAAAACACGATGGTACTG
>JASAMX010013982.1:0-17322 GCA_030248175.1 Microlaimidae sp. YZB2_3 | reverse complement strand
GCTTTCGTTTTTTTGACAAATTTTTTTTAATTTTTGTGGTATATTCCACTTTCTTTTTACGACATTTAGAGTTTTTAACAAACTGTTTTATGCAAAAATTATTAATTTTACTAATTTCGCTATATAAACTTTCTACAGAAGTGCAAGACGCTACAATGAATTTCCAGCTTGTCAGTTTTCTTATAATTATTTATAGCAGCAAAATCCGCTTTTTTGAAGTTTTTATATTTTTTGTCTATGTCAATTTTTTTTGTAAACAAAAATCAATGCAAAAATTTAAACATGAATGGTCGCAAGCGGCAGTAAATGTTTCGGATACCTCTAAGTTTAGAATTTTTTCGCTTCGATTTGATAAAACTAAATCCAATATGTTACCAGAAACATGAGTAGGTTTTTTTACAAATTGAGTAAAACCATTAGAGTTACAACTATTAAAAAATATCTCATGCGCTTTCGCGTTTATTTACGGTACATGTTATTTATTACAATTAATTAAGCTGAAATTAAGTTATAACAAATTTATTTAAATATAGTTTGCTTTTTAATATTTATTGACGTATATAAAAGAAAAAAAATAGTTTCGGAAATAGTTACAATAATCGGAAATAGGTTTATAAATACTTTGTTATGTATATCGGCGGATTCTGAGTTTAATTTTTTTTGCGCTTAATTTTAATTATATTCGGCCGTTCAAAAATAGCAATGAAATTGGGCGAATAAATTAAAAAAACTACATGAGTATTTAGTTAACTGTTTTTTTTTTAATTCGACACCATTTTGCATATTTTACATTCATGTCTTAATAAAAAATTATATTCTTGATTTTGGAGAAATTTTGATTAAAATATATGAAATTTTCTATGTTTAAATGCAGTAAACTGTTTTTATTTGTATAATATGGATGTTTTTGTTTTTGTAAATCATTTTAAAATGAATAATTAAAAAGGCATTGTGATGACAAATAATTATATTTCAATCAAAATCTGGACTGACTTTTATGGTCGTAAGAATGGACGTAAAACATAAATAATGTTCTGGGATTTTTTCATAATTTATTTAATATCATATAAAACACCTGCATCGTTCCTGGAACGCGTTCCAGGAACGCACCTGGGAAGGGTGTAAATTTCAGCCTGTGATTGGCTATGACATTGATTCCCAGCTTTGATGTTCCGACTATCGCCCACCTGCATCGTTGCGGGAACGCGTTCCAAAAGCGTTCTGGGTGCGTTCCAGGGATTCGAGAGAAAACCAGAACGCGTTCCAGGATGTCGAAAATCCTTGGAACGCGTTCCTGGAACGCGCGTTCTTAAAGTTCCCGAAGCGCAGAACGCGTTCGAATCTGAGGCTACTTTCGAACGGCATTGTAAATCTAACTCCCCCGGGGGTCAAATTTACTTATTGTACTTCGGTATGGTCGCCCTATTTTTTAAAAGATATAGATTGTATAGAACAAGTTCAACGCAGTTTTACCAAAGCATTGTTTGTTAAATGTGGTCTTTATCGCAATTTTAATTATATTGAACGTTTAAAATACTTAAATATCCAACCTCTTGAAGAACGTCGAATTCATTTTGACTTAAAACTTTGCTTTTCTATTGTAAACAACCTAACAGATTTTGGATTTTCAAAATTTTTTCAATGGGGAGATTACTTTAGTCGAAATGATCACAACCGTAAGCTAAAAATAAACAAAGCTAAAAAAGATGTATATTTTAATTCATTTCCAATACGGGTAGCAAAATACTGGAATATATTACCGCAAAATATTGTTAATTCACAATCGATAAATAGTTTTACCATGCAGATAAAAAGATTTAATTTTAAAAATTTCGTTAAATTTGACAGGTACATGTGAAGAAGCCTTATCGGCTCTGTGTATCCTTCCCTTTATTTTCAATTTCAATTTTAAAACCGCAATTAAAAAAGTAAATTTTGATAAATTTATCAAACTCGAAAGGTTCATATGAGCAGCCTTCGGGCTCTGTGTTCCCTTCCCTTTATTGAAACTCAATTCAATATCCAGTATGTTGTTCACTCAACGAAACTTTTTGATGTATTTTAATTGTATTTTTCCTTTTTTTGTATAATACGATTTGTGTTCATACATGTACTAAAATGTTTCAATAAAGCTTTTTGATTCATTTATTCATTTAAGTAAAAAAAAACAATAACAGTAACATAATTTAAAATTTTTAATAACATTAAAAGAATTTAATAACAGTTGGAGCTGGTGAAAATTTGAACCAAATTTAAAGTGTATAAATAGCCGAAATTTTGATTTTTTAAATTTAATTATCAAGGCTTAATGAATCACACATTTTAATCACGCAAAGATCTATATTTTATCTTGCCTTTAGGATAAAATATACTGTAACATGTAAAACATGTATGTATTAAAACATGCGTCATTAAAACTAAATATTTATTATTATTTTGCCTTCAGGATTAAGAGCTAACATACTCGGCACTTTAAATCAAAGCGAATGGTCTTTTTTTGGCGACTATCTAAATCCCAAAGTAAAATTTTCGACTGAATGGTTTCCTTTCACAATGGATGGTGAAAGAAATTGTGGTGTTGCTAAAAAAGACGGCGCAAAAATTGAAAAAAAATATTGCAACGAAGGTCGTTCAATTTTGTGCGAAGTATTACGTACGTTTACTATTTTTTTTTATTACAAAAATGATGTTTGATGTTAAAATTACATAACAAAGAAAGTATCACTGCAGTATAAATTTTGTTCCATGTACTGCTTGGTACTTGGATACAAATATGACCCTCGGTCAAATGTAACCCCCAAAGCGCTAAATTTGACCCCCCGGGGGAGTTAGATTTACAATGCCGTTCGAAAGTAGCCTAGGATTGGAACGCGTTCTGCGCTTCGGGAACGCTTTAGAGAACGCGCGTTCCAGGAACGCGTTCCAAGGATTTTCGACATCCTGGAACGCGTTCTGGCTTTCTCTCGGATCCCTGGAACGCACCCAGAACGCACTCGGAACGCGTTCCCAGGTGGGCGCAGGTGGGCGATAGTCGGAACACCAAAGCTGGGAATTGATGTCATAGCCAATCACAGGCTGAAATTTACACCCTTCCCAGGTGCGTTCCTGGAACGCGTTCCAGGAACGATGCAGGTGTTTAATAGGATAGTAATTAAATTATGAAAAGATGCCAAAACACCTTTTATGTTTTACGTCCATTCTTACGACCATAAAAGTCAGTCCAGATTTTGATTGAAATATAATTATTTGTCATCACAATGCCTTTAATTATTAGTTTAAAATGATTTACAAAAACAAAAACATCCATATTATACAAATAAAAACAGTTTACTGCATTTAAACATAGAAAATTTCATATTTTTTAATCAAAATTTCTCCAAAATCAAGTATATAATTTTTTATTAAGACATGAATGTAAAATATGCAAAATGGTGTCAAATTAAAAAAAAAACAGTTAACTGAATGCATGTAGTTTTTTTAATTTATTCGCCAATTTCATTGCTATTTTTGAACGGCCGAATATAATTAAATTTAAGCGCAAAAAAAATTAAACTCAGAATCCGCCAATACATAACATTGTAACTATAAACCTATTTCTGATTATTGTAACCATTTCTGAAACTATTTTTTCTTTTATACACGTCAATAAATATTAAAAAGCAAACTATATTTAAATAAATTTGTTATAACTTAATTTCAGCTTAATTAATTGTAATAAATAACATGTACCGTAAATAAACGCGAAAGCGCATGAGATATTTTTTTAATAGTTGTAACTCTAATGGTTTTACTCAATTTGTAAAAAAACCTACTCATGTTTCTGGTAACATATTGGATTTAGTTTTATCAAATCGAAGCGAAAAAATTCTAAACTTAGAGGTATCCGAAACATTTACTGCCGCTTGCGACCATTTAAGTGTAAATTTTTGCATTGATTTTTGTTTACAAAAAAATTGACATCAACAAAAAATATAAAAACTTCAAAAAAGCGGATTTTGCTGCTATAAATAATTGTATCAAAACTGTCGACTGGAAATTCATTGTAGCGTCTTGCACTTCTGTAGAAAGTTTATATAGCGAAATTCGTAAAATTAATAATTTTTGCATAAAACAGTTTGTGCAATTTCTAAATGTCGTAAAAAGAAAGTGGAATATACCACAAAAATTAAAAAAAATTTGTCAAAAAAACGAAAGCAATTCAAAAAGACCTATGACAATAGTGTCAAAATAAAACTTGTAAGATACCGTCAAGATTTGTAAAACGTGTCAAAAAATGTAAAAATAAAACGTACAAAATAGTTTTAAATGTACAGTTATGTAAAAAAATTGTTTTTATCTTGTAGTTCAAGTAGTTTAAAGTTTTTTTAGATTAATTAATTTCTCTCAAGTTCGTAACTACAAAACGTTACAATTATAAAAACGCTATGCACTGTAGACAAACCAAACCTGGCTGATCTTAATGATTTGCAGTACACAATTATGTATACCGTTTAAGCAATTATTTATTAAAATTAATCAATTTGAAACTGAAATAAGAAAAAAATTTATTGATGAAAAAGCAGAATAAGAAAAATCTTTGTGATTTGTATAATTTTATATATTAAATGGCTTTTGTTCTTAATTTTAATTTCATTGTTGTTAGATATTTGATTGCAGGTGTAATTTGTCTATATTCAGCTAAAAATTTATGTTTTAAAACCAAAAACATTTACAATTTTTTTTTACTTTTTTTATCCGTCCGTTATTGTATGAATAGACAATACCTGTGCTAGCTTTTTATAGATACGCTATTGAGGTTTAATTTTCGGATTTTCGGATTTTACAAAAAAATTTCTCAATTTTACTAAATCCCACCTAATATCATGTATACAAAACAGGAATTCTTTACGGAACGAAGCTAAGCCACGTAACGAACAAGAGTTGTATGACTGTATTAAAAAATTCTGGGACTCCAAGATGACCAAAAATGTCTGTCATAAATATATTCAACACATTCATAAAGTTGTACCGCAAGTTATTGCTATGAATAGAGGACCCACAATATTAATTGTATTTTTTCTGATACTCATGATTTGACTATGATTTGATACCCATCTCTGCACCAATCTTACTGTTAACTTACAAAAATTTAATTTTAACTTTGTTATCATGTTAAAAACATTAAATCTTACCGCTTTTTGCAGGAATGTTTTAAAAAGAATTTATTTTTTATGGTGTTTCCTTTGCGGTCTGAGCTTTTGTTTTTTTAATATTTTAGCTACATACTTAAACCACAAGATAGAAATAATATGTTTGGAACTGTTGTAACAACAATCTAAACTAAATTTTTAAATTAAATTATTGTTGAAACAGTTCCGAACATAATTATTGTAGTTTAACAACAGATTTTTTTACTACAATTTAATAAAATAAAATTTGTCATACCACGATTTTGGGAATTGGAAGAATTCAGCATATTTTAGGATTTCAAAATAAAAAATAAAAAAAAATTCGCTGCATCTTATAACGCTTATATTTCGAGCTGTCGTGAGTCCTGACCGCAAGCGCAAATTAACCACAAAAATTTTGAAACAAAAAGTTTTACAAATTAGCAGTTTTTGAGCTGTTCTTGTGTTTTATAAAATTAATATTCGTTAAAAATTACGCAATTGTTTTTGTTTTTTGAACTACTGATGATTTAATAAAACCTTGAACTCAAGAATTTTGGTTAACATAATCTTTCTTAATACGTAGCCCACTTGAAAAGGATTTATGATTAAGAATTAAAGTGTTTTAAAATTAAGTGTAAATTTAAAATCTTCTTAACCAAAGTTAAAATTACTAATCCATTTCTAAAAAACAGACCCATAAGACTGAATTGAATAGTGTTTATTTGATTACATTTAAATTTAATAATAGTATTTAATCCTAAAAGAGAATTTTGATCAGATTAATTCCATCAAGGTCAGCCAGGTTTAATTTGTCTACAGTACAGAATTATCTTTATAATTTTAATAATTTGTAGTTAAAAACTTGCGAAAAATTAATTAATAAAAAAATCTTTTAAGCTACATACTTGGACTACAAAATAACAACAAGCTTTTTACACAATTGTAAATTTATTTAACATTATTTTGTACGTTTTTTAACACTATTTTGTACATTTTGTTTTAGTGTCTTAATATAAAATACTCCAAAAGCGAAAAATTAATTAATCTAAAAAAAATTTTAAAGCTACATACTTGAACTAAAAGATAACAACAAGCTTTTAACATAACTGTATATTGTAACTCTATTTTGTACGTTTTATTCTGACAATATTTTGTACGTTTTTATTGATGTCTTAATAAAATAATGCAATTACTAAAAATTAAATAATCTAAAAAAATTCTAAGCTAAATAATTAACAACAAGATGACAATAATTTTTTACATAACTGTAAATTGTATTAATATTTTGTATGTTTTATTTTGACGCTATTTTGTATATTTTATATTTATGTCGTAATAAAATATTGTATTTTTGAATTCGGCGAAATTTTGACATAGGAAAATTTTTAATTATGTTTAAATGCAGTAAACAGTTTTTATTTTTCAATTATTGATATTTCTGTAATCTATTTATTCTACTAAATCATTCTTGTGATGAAATGTTGCTGATCAGCTCCAAATAATTATATTTCAATCGAAATCTGGACTGACTTTTATGGTCCTAAGAATGGGTGTAAAACATAAAAGGTGTTTTGGCATCTTTTTATAATTTAATTACTATCCTATTAAACACCTGCATCGTTCCTGGAACGCGTTCCAGGAACGCACCGGGGAAGGGTGTAAATCTCAGCCTGTGATTGGCTATGACATCAATTCCGAGCTTTGATGTTCTGACTATCGCCCACCTGCATCGTTCCGAGTGCGTTCTGGGTGCGTTCCAGCAATCCGAGAGAAAGCCAGGTTCCAGGATGTCGAAACTCCTTGGAACGCGTTCCCGGAACGCGCGTTCTCTAAAGCGTTCCCGGAGCACGGAACGCGTTCCAATCCTAGGCTACTTTCGGCCGGCACTGTAAACTTCCAAGAGGTAAAATTTGACTCCATGGGGGTCATATTTAACTTTTCAGAAGGCTTAATTTAATCGCCTTTTCTTTAACCGCCATTTCCAAAAAAAAAACCGCCAAAACAAGTAAAAAAACACTTGTATTAAATAGAAAGAAAATGAATATAAAATCATACAAATATATAAAAATAAGTTCACAATCCACTAAACAAAATTTTAACAACCGGAAATAAACAAATATTTTTTAAATATAATCTGAAAAAAGCATTTAAAGATACTATTTAAAAAAACCAGACCATCTATAGACTAGTTCTGAATAAAGCCCAATTCACACTTCAGGTTTACGTTTTACGATTTAAGGTTTTAGGTTTAAGACTTACGATTTAAAGTTTAAGGTTTAAGGCTATCGATTTACACTTTTCGTTTCAGATTTAAGGTTTATACTTTCGTAAACGCATTTTTTCTGAACAATGCTTTCGGAATTGGATTTTTTAATGATAAATTTAAGCGTTTAATAATTAACAAACATTTAATCGCACACCTAAATCAAACCCAAAAATTATCAGCTCTTGGTTTCGATTTAGAGAGTTCTTAAGGTTAAGGTCCCAATTCGATTTTTTAAAATTGTTTTTTTAAAGTGCCTACAAATGGAGACTTTTTCCGTTCTTATTAGTTAATACCGAAAAGATTATTTTCAATCGTACATAATTTAGTAGTTAACTGTCACTCCTTATTTTGGTTTTTGGGGCCAGATAGTTTCATAACCCTGAGCCCAAAATAATTCAAAATTTATAGCCAGAATCATAGTTCAAAGTTCAGAGAAACTTTTTTTCTATTTATAATTTTATCTTTTTTTTGGAAATTTTAAGTTGCTTACAATACTTGCGTCTCAAGTTACCCAAAAATTTATTTTAAAAAATTCTTTCAGAACAGAAAATCGCCAATAGAGGTAATAATTAAAACTTTAAGCAAATTATCCTTAATCAGGTCTTTGCTTGCTTCCTATAAATTTTTAAAATACGCACCAAAAATTACAGAAAATTATGAAAAATTAAGTTTTGGTATTAAGAATGGTAAAAACAATGTTTTCTGTGGTTTTTTGGCGAAAAGAGGGTGTCTGAAAAGATATTCCGCCACCAAAAACGATTTTTTCCAGTGATTTGTTTCGAGTTTAGAGGTCTGGCGTGTCCATGGTACCCCAAAACTTCAGCAAAAGTATTTCGTTAATTTCGGGATTTTCGTTTTGGGGGTATAACCATAGGTGAGCACGGTCCTTACAACTCGGAGGAGGGGATGGTTACCCGAAGTAAATTGCATTTTGAATTTTAAGAGGGGTCCAAGGGGGGTCCGCACCCCCCTCTAGTTTTTTAGAGGGGGGGTTCACCCCGGGTGCGAAATTTTAAACCCTTCAGCGAAATTAGGGGTCCGGTGGGGTCCGATGTCCAAAGAAAAATAATTTTAAACCATATTAACTTTAATAATTGTATTTTTATAGGATCATACTACATTTTATTAAATAAAAAGCAATATTCTAGTATAAAAAAAGTGTAAAAACATGAATTTGTGTTAAAAAATCACGTTTTTGAAAGAAAAATTAGTATAAAAAAATACCTAAAATTTTCTCGAGGGAGAGTCAGATTTCAAATTCTAGAAAAGGTTCTGGGATAAAAATATCGGAAATTTGGGAGGAGGCCCCCCTAGATTTTCGTCTAGGGATTTGGATGCCACAAGGAATTCGGTTGCACAATTCGTTGTTTTTATCAAATATTGAATAATTCTAATATGATAGCTTTGCCAATATAACTTTTAACGACTTGAAACTACTACCATTCAAAAATAATCTTTAAAGAGCTAATCAAGCTTCTCTTGATCGAAGTCTCTTTTATCCAAAACGCTAAACGTTAATCGACACTTGTAAAGTAAAATCAGGTTCTTAAACACTGACTCTTTAAAATTAAGAAGGTCTCAGATAGATTCCTTTTTTAAAATTCAAGAAGAAATTTTTTAACCTAATTTATTCTGTGGTTGGGGGGAAAAGGGTCCATCCCCTTTTGGTGAAAATGCGGTGTCCAGTATAAAGACGTTCAAGTTTATCTTTCCAAAAAACATAATATTCTGGCTTTTAATTGATTAATTCTTTAACCAATAAATTTAAGTTAATTCAACTACAAAAATTTTTTCAACTTCCAAAGTCCATACGGCCCAGTTTTTGTGCAAATGCGTTGTCCAGCCTAAGAATTTCCATGGATTTTTTTTAATTTGAACACCTTTATGAGATTCCCCGACCTTTACGTTTTGCAATGATATCTCATTTAACCCAATCCTTTTTGTGGCTGAGGAAAAGGTCATCCACCCTTTTAGTAAAAAAAAACGTTGTCCAGCATAAAGATGTCCATGTTTATTTTTCCAAAAAACAGGATATTGTGGCTTTACAATGGCTAATTACTCTTACCAATAAGTTTAAGCCAATTTAAAGACAAAATTTTTTTAACTTTCAAAATCCATAGGTCCCTCTTTTAGTGAAAATGCAATGTCCGGGCTAAAGATGTCGATGTAATTTTTTCAAAATTTTAACCCTTTTATGACATTCCCGCCAATGTAAGCTTTGCAGTGGTATCTCATTAAGCCCAATCCTTTTTGTGGTTAAGGAGATAGGTTATATTCCAGAGAGATAGATTCCCTTTTTTAGTGAAAAGAATGTTGTCCAGTATAAAAATGTCCATGTTATTTTTTTTAAAACATGATATTCTGGCTTTAAATTGGCTAATTACTCTTACCAAAAAGTTTAAGCCAATTCTTGGACACAAAATTTTTAAGTTAAAAAATCCATAGGGTCTCCCCCCTTGGTGAAAACGCGTTGTCCAGTATAAAGATGTCCATGTAAGTTGTTTCAAAATTTCAACCCCCTTACGACATTTCCTAGGGTATAAGCTTTCCAACGATACCTCATTCACCTTAATCCATTAGTGGTTAAGAAGGAGTTAGGGAACACACACACAGACAGACACACACACACACACACACACACACACACACACACACACACACACACACACACACACACACACACACACACACACACACACACACACACACACACACACACACACACACACACACACACACACACACACACACACACACACACACACACACACACACACACACACACACACACACACACACACACACACACACACACACACACACACACACACACACACACACACACACACACACACACACACACACACACACACACACACACACACACACACACACACACACACACACACACACACACACACACACACACACACACACACACACACACACACACACACACACACACACACACACACACACACACACACACACACACACACACACACACACACACACACACACACACACACACACACACACACACACACACACACACACACACACACACACACACACACACACACACACACACACACACACACACACACACACACACACACACACACACAGACATAACGTCTATTTATATATAGATAATACTTGTATTTTTTTAGCATTTTTCATACAAACAAAAACTAATATTTGTGTGTTTTCAAAATGTAAAACCAGCAAGTATATATCATTTTTATTAAAAAAACGTTTTATTATTTTTTTCACTGAAATTCAACAGACATTGTTGTTTCCAGATTATGTTTTCTTTGAAACTATTGCAATAAACCGCGAAATTTATTGTATAAAAAATTTTGCAAAACGAACTTCTGTAAACAAGAACTTTTAAAAGCTACAAATTTCCGACAAATGATTTTAACAAAACATTAATTTTCAAGGTTTTTTTAACAATTTTATTTTGATATTTTATTCATTAAAGATTTTATAAGTCAACATTTTTCTAAAATTGATAAATAAAACTGTCAACAATTGATTTTCGTGCAATCTAACTTTTAAATTTGTCGTATTTGTCATTTGAAGTGAAAACTTTTGGTTTTTTTCTTAAATCTTAAACCAAACTTGGGACTTTGTTCCATCCATAAACCTTAAACCTTAAATCTTAAACCTTAAATCATAAACCTTAAATCGAACTGTGAAACGTGGTTTAAACCTTAAATCTCTTTTATAAACCTTTAACCGTAAACTTTAAATTTTAAACCTGAAGTGTGAATTGGGCTTAAGGGTTTTTTAGTGTAGGGAAAGGGTACAATGACAACTAGCACCAATCAAATGTAAGGGGAAAACTGAAAAACAGCGAGCGACTAGTACATTTTACGGTTTCGAATATTCCAAATATTTATTGATTCAAAATTTCAACCCCTTTCCTTCAAAATTTCTTAAATACTTTTTAATATTACAAAAGCAAAAGCATTTTTTTAGAGTTTTTAGTTATTTTCCGTTTTGCAGGTACGGCGCTGCTGGGGCGCTTGGTTCCCACTTTTTTAATGTTTCAATTACAGAAAATACTTCTATTTAAAAGTTTGGAAGGATTTTTTAAAATTAATTTTTAAATTCTGAATAGTTTTACAATCCAAACATTAATAAAACTTATGTAGGTTTGAAATTAGTTTCAAAGCAAAAATTTCAACTTTATTTTTGCTATGGTTGAATTATATCTGGCTGACGCTGAAAATTAGAATGCAGACATGAGGGGACCAATTAAAAAAACTAAAAAAAATTAGACGTTTTAAAAAAAAAACAAATAAGAACGCAGAATTTTCTTAATACCACTTTTTCACAAAATATACAAAAATTAACCAACTTTAGCCCTTAAAAAATTTGCATTTAGGTTACAAATTAAGTAATTGGATAAATAATTATTAAAATACAGTTTTTAATCTTTGTTATTAAACCGTTTTAGTGAAAAATTTTGAATGGTTTTGTTGTTATATAGTCGATTCAATACTGCGAATATCGCAATCAGCTAGATTTTATTTGCCTATAATTTGAAATCATTGTTTACGAAAATACTGCTTAGGTGATGATATCTACCTATTGTAATGTTTAATCAAAAACACAAAAATTATTTAGCACAAACTAATATATTAAAGCACTTTAACATAATGAAACATATTATCGTATATCAATTTTAATTAAGTATAGGTTTAAACTAAAGAAAATAAGAAAATGAGAAATTACGATTTTTTTTAATTTTATTTTTTTCTTTTCGTACCCTCTCTCCTACAGTAAAAGACGCTTATTCAGAACTAGATTATAAAAAACTCTATCTCAACTCACACATGTTGGCGCTAATTTGAAGGGTGTTTTTCTGCACTAAATAAAAATTTTGTGCTAACGTTTATGTTGATTTTTTTAATTTTTAGCTAATAAATGTAATATCAATAATAAATGCAGTACGCCTGAACTATGCTATGCCAACACTTTTGATGAAAAAAAATGCTTCTGCCCTTTGTTTTCAACAGAACCATCCTGCAGTATGTAATTAAAACAATTTTTTTGGTTCCATTAACTAATTTATAATTTTTTTGGTTCCATTAACACACACACACACACACACACACACACACACACACACACACACACACACACACACACACACACACACACACACACACACACACACACACACACACACACACACACACACACACACACACACACACACACACACACACACACACACACACACACACACACACACACACACACACACACACACACACACAGACACACACACACACACACACACACACACACACACACACACACACACACACACACACACACACACACACACACACACACACACACACACACACACACACACACACACACACACACACACACACACACACACACACACACACACACACACACACACACACACACACACACACACACAGAGAGAGAGACGCACACACACAGACACACACACAAAGACACACACATACACACACACACACAGACACACACACGACGCACTGATTTCAAAAAAATATAGTTTTTTAAAATTTTCTTTAGTGTTTACTCAATTTTACACCCATCGATGTACCCCCTAAATATTTTAAGAGGTGATTTTATTATGGTAATTTTGTCAATTTGTTTATTTTAAGTGTCATGTTTACACTCATATGAAAGCTCTTGACGCACTGATTTAAAAAAATTATAGTATAAAGCTTTTTGAGTAATTACCCAATTTTCGCACCTATCAATATACCCTCTAAAATTTTAAGAGGTGATTTTATTATAATATCGTCATGTCTGTACTCATATAAAAGTTCTCGACACGCTGATGTCAAAAATATGATTTTTGACTTGATTTACCCAATGTTTACCTTTTAAAACCCAAAGGGTACCCCCTAAAGTTTTTAGGGGGTCATTTTTAAATATTTAATAAAATACCGTCAGGTTTTTACTTATATAAAAGCTCTCGATACGTTGATGTTAAAAATATCATTTTTTTTATTCAATTTACCCAATAACTATCGTTGTTAAAGCCCAAAATGTACCCCCAAAATTGTATTGTGGGTTGTAAAAATAACAAACATTGATTGATTCGAGCTAAAAATATTATTTTTTGCATTAGCGTGTAAACCTTTATTATTATAAACACGACGGTATTTAATCAAATATATAAAAATTACCATCTAAATTTTTTTGGGGGCACACTGTGGATTTGAAAAATGGTAACTATTGGTTGATTTGATTTAAAAATAATATTTTTGACATCAGAGCCTCGAGAATTTTCATATAAATACAAAAATGACGGTATTATAATAAAATCACATCTTAAACATTTTAGGGGCTACATTGTTGGGTGCAAAAATTAGGTAATCACTAAAAAAATCTAATACACTAGATATTTTTAAATCAATGCGTCAAGAGCTTTCATATGAGTTAAAATAAAAAACAACACTTATAATAAAAAAAATTGACAAAATTACCATGTTTTACATTTTGGGGTGGTTGGGGGTATGTAATCGGGTAACCATAAAAAATTTAACCTTAAATCTATATTTTTACAATCAGCACTAAAAGATCTTTCAAACAAATATAAACATGGCTTATAATAATAAAAACAAAAAAAATATCCTTTACTGATTTGGGGGTACAAAGGGATCTGTATTTTGGTTACTCGATATTTTAAAACAATTTTTTTTTGAAACTTTGATCTAAAATTTTGATATTTTTTTAAAAAATATCAAAAAAATTTTTATATTTTTTATATCAACACGCTGAGAGCTTCAAAATGATATATTACTTGCTTTTATAAGGCTGTGTCAAAAGTTTTTGCTTTTAGGGGTCACCCATTGCAGTGCCTTAGGGCATTAAACTTTTTTGACATTGTCACCAAAAATTAGAGCATAAAATTCCCCGTGTCTCAAACCTGTGGCTCAAACAGTTTTTTAGCATTGTTTGAAAAAGTTCACTTTTTGCACCCCATACAAACGATTTTTGCAAAATTTATAAAATTGACCACCTTAACCCTTCAGGATACCTGACCCAAGTAGATTACTTTAACAAATTATATATTTTTGAGCTCAGAAAAATATGGGTAATCTGCACAAAAATTAAGGATTCAATATTGAGAAATAAAGTTAGAAATTTAAATAGGGTATAAAGTTAGAAATTTGGCGGAAAAAATTGCTCATAATTTTGGCAGGTTTTGTAGCTAACCCCCCAAATTTTTTGAAAAAAAAATTTTTTTGGAGATAGCTAAAGGTTTAGGGACCTTAACTTGAGATATTTGCATATTGATCGCGGCGCGATCAAAAGGTATAAAAGCTCAAACAAAAATTTTTTTGTACCAATTTTCCCAGTTTTGCTAAAAAAACAAATGAGAATAAATGGGTTTATAATTATATTTAGTTGGAGATCCTATACCAGTTTTGTGTGACTATTTTGGTTACAAATTTGAGCCTTCTAGCGGAAACTGTTTTAAAATAAATATTCAAGCAAAAGAATGGAGCAATGCACAAGTAAGAAACTGTATTTAAAAAACTGCTGCATGAGGCATAAGTAGTGTTTAACGTCTGGAGTGGCAGAATAGGCAAAGTTTGCTCAGCAACAGCACTCATAGCACTAATAAACTATAAAATTCTTAGTGGAATAGTTGACATTAACTCTAAAATATTTCACAATTAATAAAAATCTAAAACCCGAAATAACGGAATTAAACTTCAAGGAAATAAGCATCGGTTAAATATACTGCAAATGTAGGATGCGTCATTTACAGTATATTTCACAATAGCAAAATAGAATAATAAATAATCGATGAATAAGCACGCCTCCGTATCCGGTCTTTAAAAAGTATATAATCTAAACTCTTTAAGCAAATATTCATAATTTTAGTTCTTATAATTATACTCTAGTGTAAGTCTCAAGATAATCTTTTCAACTGATTCTTTAACACTGTTGATTCTTGGAACCGTGATTGTCCAGCCGATGCATTGGTATTTCGTCAGTTCTTTTCCTTGTAAATAAATTGTAAATAGAAACCCGGTTGTTTTATTACATTTACAAACCACCTCACGCATTATACTGCTACACCGACAGGAACGCTTATTTCGGGCACGCTTCATGTGGTGACCCCAGAGTGTAGCAGTAATTTTGTGTACTGTGGTTTAAATAAATTTAGTTTTTTGTTAAGGTTGTAAAATTTCTTGTTGTTTTATTGGTAAAACTTAAACTGATCACCTAAATTTTTATTTACAATTTGTTGTGTTGTTATGTGTTAAAAACATTATTTTTTTTAGTTGTACGTACAGGTTTTTTTCTAAATTTTATTTTGAGTTATTTAGATAATTTTGTAGTTGTTGCAGCACTATAAAAATTTTTTTTTAATATTTGGTACGGCCGTTTACAGTTTTATTAAAATAAGATAATTACGTGCAATGTTGTTTTCCAGCCGATGAAGATAAGATTATATATTAATTGGTTTAGATTTACTAGAATGGGTTTGGTCCGCGCGATTTAATTCCGGCTGTTGAGTTATAAATTAAAAATAAATAAATAAATAGATATTTCCGCGCGTTTTTAATTTAGTTTGGCTCCGTTAAATTTTGAATTTATAAATTGTGTTCTTAATATTTTTTTGTTTGTGTGTTGCTTCTTATTTTATGAGTTTTCTTTTGGACAATACACAATCTAAAACGTCTGAATATTTATCCCGTGTTAAAATTTTTCAAATCTTTCCTTATTTTCAATCTTAAAAAATGTCTGAAGATTTTAAGGAAGAGTTACTTGCTATACAGGGTAAATTAAATGACTTCCATTTAGCAAACAGGGATCGTCGTGAACCGACGATAGGAGAGTTGCAGCATTTTAAAGGAAAAAATTCCGAAAGTTTTTCGATTTTTCTACGAAAATTTAATCGTTGGGCTGATGCAAATGGTTTTTCTAGTCACAAACGAGCATCGATTCTTCCTAGTTATTTTGAGGGACATGCGGAACTTTCTTATACTCGTTTGCTGTTGGATCAACATGCGCAAAAGTTTGCCAGTTATGACGCCATGTCCTCAGAGCTATCAAAACTATTTGATAGCTCGGAAAAGTATTAAAAGCGTCAGAATTGGCGAATTGCCGTCAGCAGGTTGATCAAACAGTCAATGAATTTGCGGATAAGCTGCGTTCTCTCGTAGACGAAGCTTATCCTGCAGCAAGTAACGAAACTAAAAGTCGTTTTTTGTGCGATCAATTTTGTGATAATGTGTGTTACCTCATTTACTAAAACCACTTATGTATATTAATGTTTCAACCTTTGAAGATGCTGTTAAAGCTGCACGAAAGTTAGAAATTAAGTTACAAAAATCTCAAAATAAAACACCAATAAGATTTTAACTCGAACGCCCACAATCCCCAGAAAATCGGTCTTCCGCTTCTATGAGTAAGCTTTCTAATACTTTTTTGTCTAAATCTGAAACTCTTAGCTCACGGCTTGATTCTATTGAATCTGTTTTGTACCAAATGAATCAGACATCCCGCCAGCCATCTGGGTATGGAAATTTCCGCCATCCAGGCACCAAGGAAGGTGGCGCAAGGCAGTTTTCTAGCTCTAGAGGTATAGCTCATCCCATCCGTTACTCATCTGTTCCTTCCTTTCGCAATTCAATTCCTTCCTCAAATTCGGGCCCTCGCCCTGTCTGCACAGCATGTGGGCGAGCTGGTCATTTTCGTTTCCAGTGTTACTCATCCTTATCAAACTCATCTTTTTTCGTCAGGGTAGGTCCCAACAGTAATATTGGTGCCCACTTCCACCGTCTGTAATGCGATCTCAATCACCTGCACCAAAAACTAGTGTGCGTCGATCTTTTTCTCAATCTCCCCAACGCTTAAAGC
>JASAMX010013981.1:0-47054 GCA_030248175.1 Microlaimidae sp. YZB2_3 | reverse complement strand
ATAATAATGAGAATAAAAAATAAACATGAATTACGAAACTTATCCACGTTCTCTAATTCTAGTTGGCGTGGTGCGGTGGGGGACTTCCTATCATAAGAGTACGGCACGAAACAATACAACAAAATAGTCCCGGGTTTTGCAAAAGATACGTACAAAACAGTACTTGAACAAAAGCGTATGACACAAAAGAGTACGGACACAAAAGAGTACTGAGTTATTGCGTGCAGGAACTACCAGATTTAGTGATTCAAATGGAAATTTGCATATTTAAGAAATCAATATACGCATATTGAAGTATAATTTTTGGGCCGTGGTAGTGTTGGTAAATATTTTTGTTCCATTTATTTTTCTGTCGTGGTTAGGTAAATAGAAGTAAACACACAAAAGGTGTAAAAAAATTATCGTGTAAAAAATAATCACATGTTTTTGAATACTAATAGAACACGTTTTGACTTTTGCTTAAAAATTTTATTCGATTGAAATAATAATCCATTTCAATATCATGCTCCAAAGCTCCGGCTATTTAAAGCGGAGGAAGTTCCGGATCTCCGCCCCTTTAATGAGGGATTTGAAGCTCATTTAGTCTTGAAATACATTTAAAAACGACTCTAACTGTATTTGTAGGACTATTTTCATTAATGAATAAAAGATAGCACCATTAGCACCGAAAATTTTAACGTTTGAGAAAATTTCCAAATTTATGCTATATATAAATATGCATTACTAATTTTTTGTTTCAATTTATTTTGTTTTATTTTCTTGCGTGCCGTTTTATCCTTCTCCCGGTAAGCGCCATTAACATTTGTTCGGAAGGCTTAAGCTAACCTGATTTAAATTATAATTATTTTTACTGGTCAATTTGAATTTAAAATTATATTCTTTAATTTATTTAAATTAGGTTCTGCGATCATAATTAATGTAAAATAGCCTTGAAAATGGGACTAAGGAATTAGTCCGAAACATGTTGGTTTGAAAAAAAATCCACACCATTTCCTTTAACTACATTATATTTCAATTGTTTTAAATAAGTATTGCAAAAAAATTAGTTTACAAAAAAAATTTGACAAAATAATTAATGCCATTACTTTTTAATTATTCACAAACTTAGTATAAAAATAGGTCGGAGTTCCGGAACTTCGGAGCTCCGGGGGTTGCTCCAAAACTCCTAAAAGTGGAGCTCCCTTACAGAGTTTGGAGCTCCAGGGAACATCACTAACACAGACAAAAAATAAAAACTTGCGCGTAAAGAAAATAGCTTTAAATGGCTGAACTTAATCTTAAACTTAATCTTACTGAAATTATTTCAGTTATTCAACGAAATTATTACAGTTATTCTTTTGGTTTGAAAATTACTTTTAAGCTGTTTTAATTAAAAATGCTTCTCATTTAAATATTACTATGTGGTAAAAAACTTTGCTTAGTGTTTTTAGGTATCATTAAACCATGTTAAAATTTTAAATGTCATTCTTTTGTCGTTTTTTCTTCTTGCTTTATGTCTTAAACGTAATATTATGATGTTTTTTTGCTGTCAAAATAATAAAAAAATACATGCTAATTAGACTTTATCGAATAATATGCTTAAGACGATCAAAACTAGTAAAAGTTGAAACCATTATCACAACTTAGTTACTTGTTTTAATGTCAGTAAGTACTAAATCTGGTTAAAACCACCAAACCTTAAAAGGTCAGTTATTGGTTTTAATATCAGTAAATGCCAAACCAGTAACGGTAAAACTATTAAAAAGCTATTTAATAATTTTTAAATAAGACATTCCGATCGGCGTTTTGTGCACCAGTTGGGAAATAATCAGGTAATAGCTAATTAATTTCAAAACCATTAAGTGAGATTAGAGAGTACGTGAAATTTATGTTAGTCCCAATTTAAAAAAAAACAAATGTTGTTTTAAAAATATTCCATGAAAAACGCTATGAAAAAGTTTTAAAACGGTAGGTGCTGTCACAACTATATTTACTCAAATTAAACAGCTCAAGAGGCTCACAGTGCTGCTACCACTCACTATGTAAAAAAACTCACTTTATAAATAAAAAAAATCATGGGACTTTTTTAAATGGTCTATCAAAAATAGAGGAGTTTGCTGTAAAAACCCTGCTCATTGATTTTTATTGTAATTAAGTTAAGCAGCTGTTAGAAGTATTCGTTTTAACATTAAGTTCTTTTTTCAGTACTCTTTTGTGCCAGTACTGTTTTAAGTCAAACGCAAAATGTAAATATCTTACTCTTTTGTGCTAGTACTCTTTCGTGTCAGCACTGTTTTGTGTCAAAATCGCGTGGTTTAGCAAAACGTAATTCACACAGGACTCTTATGTCCCATACTGTTTTTTGACGGCACTGTTTTGTGTGTTACTATTTCGTGCGTACTATTTCGTATAAAATGAATTACAGAATTTACATACGTTCTTTAATTATAGTTTGCGCCGTGCCGTGGTGCTTTATGTCCATGTGATGCCACGATAATATATTTATATAATATAATTTATTATATAAATATATAATATATTTATAATAAAAATAAAAATAATAATAAATAATAAGAAAAAGAAGATGAATTTAACTTACAAAATTTACCCACGTTGTTTAATTATAGTTAGCGTGGTGTAGTGGCGCTCCAGTGCCACCAAAAATTCAATTATATTTTTTTTAAATAAAAAAATAAGAAGATGAACATTAATTACAAAATTTACCCATGTTTTCTAATCAAACAAAATCACATAAGGAATAATTTTCATACAACAGGATTAATTTGCAATACATCCTTTGGAATTTTGAGTTCAGTACAATCATGGTACACTTGCTGTATGTACAATCATTGTTTTTTTTTGTAATACCACTGAATTTAAATTCCAAAAGATGTATTGCAAATTTAATCCTGTTGTATGCAAATTAATCCTTATGTGACTTTGGTCGATTATAGTTAGCGCGGTGGAGTGAGCTTATATCGCCTTGTGGCACTACCGCACCACCAATGATTGCAATTATATTTTTTGAAATTAAAAAAAAACAACGGTAAGAAGAAGATAATAAACATGAATTACAAAACTTACCAACGTTCTCTAATTGTAGTTGGCACGATGCCGTGGGCTAAATTGCAGTGTGGCACCTCCGCGCCACAGATGACTGGAATTATTTGAAATAAAATAACAATAAAAAGTAGATGAAGATGAATTACAAAAATTACCTGATGCCCAGTTATAGTTGGCTCGGTGCCGTGAAGCTAAATCGCAGTGGGCGCTCCTGCGGCTTCGATGACTGCAATTTTTTTAAATAAAAAAAAATCAGAGAAGGAAGGTTAACATGAATTAAAAATTTTTTCCACGTCCTCTGATTACAGTTGGCGAGGTGCCGCGAGGCTAAATCGCCGCGTAAACGAGGTACGGGATCTTTAGGCTCCAAGTTCCCCACTTACAGTTGCAAGTTTCCTATTTTTGGCTTTAAGTTCCAGCTTCAAGTTCCCAAGGCTCCATCGACCCTAAATCGTAAACGATGAAGGAATATTGATTTTAAGATATGAACGTTAGAATAATTGTAATAAGTAAAAGAAGATGAAAATTAATTACAAAAATTTTCGCAACGTTCTTTAATTATAGTTGGTGCGGTTCTTTGGGCTAAACTACCGTGTGGCATTTCCGCGCCACCAAGAATTGCAATTATTTGTTGTTGTTTTTTTTCGAAATAAAGCTTTAAATTAATTTTTTATCAGTAATGCCAGAATTAAAAAAGTACTTCGCTGTTTTCGACGTTTTCGCGCGGTTTAAGTAGACGGTACTGAGTACTGGTGCTGTTTTCGCCACCAATTAGAAACCGAGCACAGACTTTTGCTATTAGTGTGTTGGGCAGTTTCTAAGAGATGCTGTCCGCTGTCTGCTCTGTACAATCCCAAGAATTCACATTCTTGACAATCCTTATTGTTGCCGGAAAGAGTTTTTATTTTGCTATTTTTCAATTTTTGATTTTGATCAATAAATCGATAACAAAAAAACCAACAAAAAAACTAATTGTTGTTTTGGGCATACCCCGAAATCCCAACAATGTTCCTTAATTAAGACGTATTTTTTAAACCGCAATTTCTTCGCAAAACCTTATTTCTTAAATTTAATCGATTTAGGATATTCAGAACTTTTATAAAACGCGAAATAATAAAACTTTTGATTGATTTATAAATAAAAGGCAAAAAATTGTTATAAATTAATTAGTAAATTAATCTACAAAATTGTTTAGTAAAATCCACTACTTTAGTAGTAAATCTTTTATAAATTTACTTAACTAATCAAACTAGTAAAAAATCTACTAACTTTTTGACTGGTTCCTTTAACTGGTTCCGTACTAACCATCTCCTTTCCTAAAAAACCTTACACAAATAAGAATAAATTTAAAAAAGCACCACAAACAATTATTGATTATTTACTATGGTTAAAATCTAAAATTTAAAACTAGCTACATAACTTTGGCATAGTTACATAACACAACTTTGGCTCTTATTTTAAAATATCATTATAATCATCTAAAGTTGTGCACGGCCCGGTGATAACTTTCTTTTATTAGTGGCCACATTCCCTCCTTTTTATGAATAACAACCGCTCGCAGATAAAACAAAATACTTAAAAAATGTTCGTATTTTTTCCATATTGTTTGCGAAATTTTTAGTTTAAAAACAAATTTTTAGGTTATCTTTGCGAAATTTGAACCATTTTTTACATCTATTTTGCATTTTGCCCTTTTTTCCAATTTTTGTTTTGCCTTTTTTGAACATCGCCGATTTGTAAAAAATTGCTCTTTGTCTTACATTATGAAAATATTAGGATTACAGTGCCGGCCAAAAGTAGCCTAGGATTGGAACGCGTTCCGCGCTCCGGAAACGCTTTAGAAAACGCGCGTTCCGGGAACGCGATCCAAGGATTTTCAATATCTTGGAACGCGTTCTGGTTTTCTCCACGATCCCTGGAATGCACCCAGAAAGCGCTCATAACGCGTTCCTGGAACGATGCAGGTGGGCGATAGTCGGAACATCAAAGCTGGGAATTGATGGCATAGCCAATCACAGGCTGAGATTTTACACCCTTCCAGGCGCTTTCCTGGAACGCGTTCCAGGAACAATGCAGGTGGGCAAAAGTCGAAACATCAAAATTGAGAATTGATGTTATAGCCAATCACAGGCTGAGATTTACACCCTTCCCAGGCGCGTCCCTGGAACGTGTTCCAGGAACGATGCAGGTGTTAAATAGGATAGTAATTAAATTATGAAAAGATGCCAAAACACCTTTTATTTTTACACCCATTCTTACAACGATAAAAGTCAGTCCAGATTTGGATTGAAATATAATTACTTGGAGCTGATCAGCAACATTTCATCACAATGCATTTAATTATTAGCTTAAAATAATTTAGGAGAATAAATTAGATTACAGAAATATCCATAATATAGAAATAAAAACAGTTTA
Source organism: Microlaimidae sp. YZB2_3 (assembly GCA_030248175.1). Classification (NCBI taxonomy): domain Eukaryota; kingdom Metazoa; phylum Nematoda; class Chromadorea; order Desmodorida; family Microlaimidae; species Microlaimidae sp. YZB2_3. The sequence goes on along the minus strand of JASAMX010013981.1, from coordinate 41,597 downwards.
CCGCATTTAAACATAGAAAATTAAGTGTTAATTTAAAATCTTCTTAACCAAAGTTAAAATTATTAATCCGTTTCTAAAAAACCGACCCATCATAAGACTGAATTGAATAGTGTTTTTTTTATTACATTTAAATTTAATAATAGTATTTATTCCTAAAACAGAATTTTGATCAGATTAATTCCATCAAGGTCAGCCAGGTTTAATTTGTCTACAGCACAGAGTTATCTTTATAATTGTAATAATTTGTAGTTAAGAACTTGCGAAAAATTAATTAATTAAAAAAATCTTTTAAGCTACATACTTGTACTACAAGATAACAACAAACTTTTTACTCAGCTGTAAATTTTAACATTATTTTGTACGTTTTTTGACACTATTTGGTAGGTTTGTTTTAATGTCTTAATATAAAATACTCCAAAAGTAAAAATATTAATTAATTCATAATAATAAATAATTAATAAAATTAATTGATTAAAAAAAATTTTAAAGTTACATAGTTGAACTACAAGATAATAACAAGCTTTTAACATAACTGTAAATTGTAACTCAATTTGGTACGTTTTATCTTGACAATATTTTGTACGTTTTTATTGATGTCTTAATAAAATAATGCAATAACAAAAAAATTAAATAATCTAAAAAAAAGTTAAGCTAAATAATTAAACAACAAGATGACAATAATCTTTTTACATAACTGTAAATTGTATTTATATTTTGTATGTTTTATTTTGACACTATTTTGTATATTTTATATTTATGTCTTAATAAAACATTATATTTTTGATTTTGGTGAAATTTTGACATAGGAAATATGTAATTAAGTTTAAATGCGGTAAACAGTTTTTATTTTTCGATTATTGATATTTCTGTAATCTATTTATTCTACTAAATCATTCTTAAACTAATAATTAAATGCATTGTGATGAAATGTTGCTGATCAGCTCCAAATAATTATATTTCAATTGAAATCTGGACTGACTTTTATGGTCCTCAGAATGGGTGTAAAACATAAAAGGTGTTTTGGGATCTTTTCATAATTTAATTACTATCCTATTAAACCTGCATCGTTTCTGGAACGCGTTCCAGAAACGCGCCTGGGAAGGTTGTAAATCTCAGCCAGTGATTAGCTATGACATCAATTCCCAGCTTTGATGTTCCAACTATCGCCCACCTGCATCATTCCGGGAACGCGTTCTGAGCGCGTTCTGGGTGCGTTCCAGGCATCCAAGAGAAAGCCAGAACGCGTTTCAGGATGTTAAAAATCCTTGGAACGCGTTTCCGGAGCGCGCGTTTTCTAAATCGTTCCTGGAGCGCGGAACGCGTTCAAATCCTAGGCTACTTTCGGCCGGCACTGTATGTATATACAAGTCTTGAAATATCAAAATTGTGCCCCAAAAATAGTTTATTTTATTTAAAACTTGATTGTTCAAAGCATAAAATAAAAAGAAAACAGTCAAGCGTTGTATGGCAGTACAAAAATTATATAATGCACGAATTGTTTTATTATTTTAAAGATACGAAACTTTATTTTTTTAGACAAAAGCAAACTATTTTTAAAAAAATCTTTAGATAAATTTAATTAAAACTTTAAAATACTTACGTGAGATGTTTTCAACCAAAAAAAATTCATAAATATAGTTTAAAATAAGTACATAAAAATAAAACAATTTTTTTTTAAACTTTAAATAAATAATTTCAAGCAAAAAATAAAAAAATATCTAAAAATTCAAAGAAGACCACCACACGATAAAGATAGAAAGCAAGGTGGTCGACAATTGAAATGGACATTTGATTTCTCATGAGAACAAAATGTTTTTAGCGAAAATCCTCATTTTACAAAAAGTTACTGAAAACTTACTAATTACTTAGTAACATACAATCTACTAAAAAAATTAGTTACGTTTTTTTACTAATTGTTTTAAAAGATGTGGTCATGCGATTAATAATTTTAGCCTTAGTTATCCTTAAAAAATTAACTTAGACTAAATTTTTATTTTGTGTATGTTGAAATATCCTATTAAAATAAACGAATGAATGAATATTTGTTTATCTATTGCAAAAAGGTTATATCAAGGTATCAAAGTGCACTTAAAGTATAACAAAAATAAAACACAAAACAACATGAGGAAAAATAAAACACAAATGAAATGCAGATGCAACAAAAAGTCTGGAATATTAACATGAAAAAACATTATGTAAAAATTTTGCGTAGTCAGTTTTTGTCTGGCACTATAAAATGCTGTTTACTTCAATAAAGTTTTTATTATAGCACATTCAGCTGGTTGTTGACCAAAATTTTAACACTACTTATGTCAAAAGCGGACACACTCAGCTAAATATTGCACCAAGACAGTTGTTTTTTGTTGGTGGAATACCTGAAAGCAGAACATTTAATGGGTGTATAAGAAACTTCCGCTACAACACTATGGTGCGTAAAATTTTTTATAAATACATAGATTATAGTATTTTTATTAGTACTAAACCTTGTTTAATGTCTGCAACACGTTTATTATTTCACAAGATGGTGTTAGAGTTTCAAAAGTATTTACAGTCATGACGTCGCAAGGCATTATAATCCAAAACACAATAGTCCCTAGACATTAAGACACCACCTATAATGCGTTTAGAAATATTATTAAAAGATCTCGTCAGGTTTTGATTGAATAGAAAATGTAATCACTAAATGAGTCATATTGTATTTAAAAATAAACGATTATCTGAATTTGTTATGAGTTTTAATGCATTTAAATAAAAGTTTTCCACAATAAATGTATATAACAATTAAAATTACGGTTTTAAATTTAAACGATTATATCCTAATTACTGAACTAAGGGTTTTGTATTAAATTATATAAGTGCTTGAGCCTTGAGGCCTGAGCACCACTTTTAAGTGTCCGTTTATCAAATCAAAAAACAAATATAATCGTTGTGAGATTCAGACTATGGTTAAATTATATCTGGCTGACGCTGAAAATTAGAATGCAGACATGAGGGGACCAATTAAAATTGTGCGGTAATGACGTTTAAAAAAAAAACAAATAAGAACGCAGAATTTTTTTTAATTCCACCTTTTTACAAAATATACTAGAATTAACCATCTTTAGCCCTTTAAAAATTTGCATTTGGGTTTTAAATTAAGTAAATTGATAAAAAATTATTAAAATACGGGTTTTGATCTTTATTATTAAACCGATTTTGCTAAAAATTTTGAATGGCTTTGTTGTTAAATAGTCAATTCAATACTGCAATTTTCGCGGTCAGCTAGATTTTATTTGCCTATAAGTAAAAGATCGCACAATAAATATAATACTAGAACAATGCAATTCAACTACGGTTTTAGTGGTTTTTTTTCTTATTAAAAAATGAATTTAGCGAAATATTACCGTGGCTTGGGTAGCTTAGTGGCAGAGCGTTTCTATATAGTAAGAAAAAAATCGCTAGTTTGAGACCAGCTCTAAGCTCAATTTTTGAATTCATATTGAAAAAATTGGGTTTTGAAAAAAAAATTACTGTAATATTTGCTGAGTAATAAATGATCATAGGCTATTTTTATAGCTTTAATAACTTTAAAAAAATAGTTCACAAAAAATTAAACAAAATAATTTATTGAACTATTTTGGTGCACCAAGGTCTTTTGGTGATTACAACTGGTTTTAAATTAAAAAAAATATGTAAAAAACTTAAATTTGATTTTTTAAGTTTGAAATTGATTTTAAAATCTAACACCAATTTTAATTTCTTAAATGTAAAATAGCGTCTCCGGTCTGTATGCAGAGATTGGACTGGAATTTAGACTCAATATTCCAAGGTGTACATAAATTTTTGGTACTATTCATAGTAAAAATAGCTTTAAAACATTAATATATAGGGTACTTAGAACAGATATTATAATTTTTAGGGTTTCAGCTTTAATCACGTTAGAGAAATAAACTTCCAAAAAATGGATTTAAGCCCTAGTCACATTTCTGCATAGGGACCGATGGTTGTTTGTAAAATGTTAGTTTACAAATCTCTGCCGGACGGGATATAGGAAACAAATTATCAACCTTATAAAAACGGGCCAATCAGTGCAGAGCACAAATGCCGCAATTTATTTTCGCTGAATTGAGATACTCCCTACCATAAATGAGCAAGTTGTTCCGGAGTGGGGGGGGTTAAACCAACCCCAAATTAAAAGGGGGGGGGTTAAATTTCGAGAAACGCAAAATACCCATATCGTTTTTTTTCTGGAGTGCATTTTACCCATATCGTTTTTCCAATTTTTTGAAGGAAAAATGGGTAAAAAACGCTAATTTTAGGTCAAAAAGCCCTTTTTATTTATTTTTGAGCTTTTTATTGCTTAAAACATTCATTTTGACCTCAAAACGTAAGTTTGGAGGCAGTTAGAAATCATTTTAAAGAGATTTTTTTTCTTCATTTTTCCAAAATTGGGGGTTAACCTTTTCTCCCCCCCCACTTCTGAGTGGGGGGCCCCCACTTCTGAGTGAGGGGGGTTAAACCCTCCTTCTCAGAATTTGGAGGGTTAACCCCCCCAACCCCCCCGTGCCCATGTATGCGTCCTATGGATTACAACTTAATAAATTGTCCCTATATTCTTTACAATATATTATAAAAAAAGTAGGCAGAGATATGTTAAATGAAAATTTACAAAACGTCTTAATAAACCAGGCCCAAGGTATTTTTATTTATTGATTGTACTAATGACCTTATTAATAAACATTTTTTGATCATTTCTTTTGATAGCCAACAGTCTGAGCTACGCTCCGATGTGCCACGTACAAATCCTTGGCTTTTTTGACAAGATATAACAGTTTAAACTTTAAATTTTTTCAGTGCATAATTTTTTTCCACACACTATGATATTGGAATGTTTGGGCTAATAGACCCCAGGCTAGAAAGAGAGACATTACTCTCTAAAAGTTGTTAATAGTGTAAAAGCCCCACAAATAAAGTTTATTTTAAAAAATATTAAACCAACAATTATTCATTTTCTAGTTAATGTTTTTTATTAAACTTTATACGTGAGGCCTTTTTGTTTAATTACTTAATGAAAACACCAAATAAAACCATTAACAACTTTTAGAGAATAGGATGGAGCTTCTTGTTATTGCAGCGGTTCTTTTTGACGTCAGACAAATTTTAGTTTGTACCAAAACTATGGTAAGTGGGGTCTCTAAAATTGGTTTGAAACGATTTGATTGTAAGTAACCTTAGCTCATATTCGTTAATTGCAACTGTCAATCTTTTACCAATATTAAAATTTTAATAATTTTAGAATATCGATTTTTCTGATGTAATAAATGAAGAAAACAGCAAAATCGGTTGTTATATTAATGAATGCACTGAAAATTGTGGAATGCTTGTTGGAGAATGCTATGAATTGAAAGCAGGAAAGAAAAACTGTTACTGTGGACACAACAATCCAAGAAGTTTTACGCCTAATATGTGCCCAATGGGTAAAACTCTTTGTTCCAAACCTAGAAATCACCAATTGTAAAAAAACTTTAGTAGATAGAGTAGATGGATTGTAGGGAACCAATTTTTTTTAGACTTAAAGATTTGTAAAGAATACACTATAAACTTTGCTGCAAACATTTTCACTAAAATTTTGTAACTATGGTTGAATTATATCTGGCTGACGCTGAAAACTGGAATGCAGACATGAAGGAACCAATTAAAATTGTGCGGTAATGACGTGTTTTTTTAAACAAATAAGAACGCATATTGTTTTTTTAATTCCACCTTATTACAAAATATACAAAAATTAACTAACTTTAGCCCTTAAAAAATTTGCATTTAGGTTACAAATTAAATAATTTGATAAATAATTATTAAAATACAGTTTTTAATCTTTGTTATTAATCCGCTTTAGTGAAAAATTTTGAATGTTTTTGCTGTTAAATAGTGGATTCAATACTGGAAATATCGCGGTCAGCTGGATTTTATTTGCCTATAGCCTTTTTAAAATGTGTTACGTCTATTACTGAAGATCAGTAATTTATTATTAAGTAGCATTGTTTGTTATCGATTATCTATATCACTGTTCAACATTAACGGTGTTCACTTTGATGTGGAAGGTGGCATTGTTTGCTACAAATTATCTATATCACTGTTCAAATTAACCCTGTTCACTTTGATGCGGCAGGTGGCATTGTTTGTTACCGATTATCTATATCACTGTCTAACATTAACCGTGTTCACTTTGATATAGCAGGTGGCATGGTTTGTTACCAATTATCTATATCACTGTCTAACATTAACCGTGTTCACTTTGATGTGACAGTTACCACTACTTTGGTCATGAGTGCGCAACTTTATTACTGATGGAAGTTGTGTCTGAGAAAAATATAACGGGTACCTACCTAAAATTGGCCACCGGCTGTAATTTTATGCTTAAAATCATAAAATGAACTGCATACGGTTGGATAGACCGTCATGTCATCTATCTAACCTCATGTTCGTTTTATAACTTGTGCGCATGGCAAAAATTACAGACGGTAGCGGAAATAAGGCCTGGCCGAGGTTAAGTCAGTAGTTACCTTAAGATCAACCATCAACAAAATTTATATTTTTATTAAAAGAAAATGTATCTTTTATTACCCGTTATTTCGCTTGTGATGCAACTGATTTTTTAAAACAAACTCCAACAATGAAATAATGCATTCGAAACCAGCCGCCCTGAAAATTGCATACAGTGTTCAAATGGTAGCCTCTTTTATTAGAGGCTAAGCTATTACGATAGTGAAAACCCTCCAATTTAAACGGAAATTGTTCAATGTTAATATTCTTTACAGAGTTAAAACATTATAGAATCATTTGTAGCCAATTAGTGCTTATGAAAAAATAAGATCTTTCATTCATTGGAAATTGATTTTTTCCCAAGCACTAATTGGCTAAAAATGATTTTATTAGCTCCTCCCACAACCATTCCAACAGAGCAAAACATATATGACGTGATCACGAATACTATATTTTGAGGTCACGACATTTTGAGAATCACAACATTTTGAGGGTGCTTAAAATCCTACGTGATTATTGTATAAGTGAGTGCAAATAGGTAGACTACTATTAGAGGTAGGTTTTTATTATGGTTGAATTATTTCTGGCTAACTGCGAAAATCAGAATGCAAACCTGAGGGGACCAAATCGTCGTTACTACGGCAAAATGAGCCACTGTCATTATAAAATACACGTGACTGTGACTCATTCTGTAGTTAATAAGGTCCTATTTTAAATTTAAAATGAGTCACAGACACACATATTTTATACGAACTGTGGCTCATTTTGCCGTAGTAACGACGAAATGTGCGATTAAGATGTTTTTTTAAACAATTTTTTGAAATTAAGAAAACAGATTTTTTTTTTATTTCCACTTTTTTACAAAATAGAAAAATTAACCAAATTAAGCCCTTAAAAAATTTCCATTTGTGTTCAAAATTAAGTAAATTGAAAAATTATTAATATATAGGTTTTGATCTTTAGTATTAAACCCTTTTCCTTAAAAGTTTTAAATGGTTTTAATGTTAAATAGTCGATTCAATACTGGAATTATCAAGGTCAGCTGAATTTTATTTGCCCATAGAGGTTGAGCTACTATTAGAAGAAATACGGTATTTATAAAATAAAAAGGAATGTTTTTGTTATGAAAGTTGATTTTTAAGCTTGACTCTTTTTAAACATTTTTACAGAATATGGAAGAATTAATGTTTTATATGCAATTTATTTTTAAATAATAGATAAGCAATAAAAATAACGCAGCTCAAAAACTGTCACCTTGTTGTGAACCAGGAGGTTGTAATGTCACTTTGATGTGAATTGAGCCCAAAGGTTTAATACCTCAGTTTTGTTTTTCTTTGCAGCAAATAGGTCAAAAAAGCTTTAGCTTCTAACTCACGGATATAGTTATACTGATATTATTATTAATGCTACAACATTTGCTTGATTTACTTCTAATTTAAACAAGTCCTTATTTTAAAGGCCATAAGTATTTTTTTAGAACAAGAATATGTCCGATTCAATGATTTCTTTATGGAAAACAATCTTTATATTCGACTTTATCAGAATTCTAGTGAAAATGGCAATATCAAGATTTTTTCACAAGATTTTTCTATTACAGTAATAATTTATCATTTTATGAAAATATGTTTATAGTATAGACAAATTAATTTTATTCATATATATATACGTAACGTGTGTCTGTGTGTGTGTGTCTGTGTTTCCTAACTCTTCCTCAACCACCAAACTAATTAAGAAGAATGAAATATCATTTGAAAGCTTATAGCCCAGTGAGTGTTGTAGAGTTTTCAAAGTTTAAAAAAATACAAGGACATTTTTAGGCTGCACAATGCATTTTCACCAGAAGGAAAACCCTATAGATTTTGGAAGTTAAAGTTTTTTTTTTGTGTTTGAATTAGCTCAAACTTATTAGTAAGAGTGATTAGCAAAATTAAAGCAAGCATATCTTTTTTTTTTTGAAAAGATGAACATGACATATTTTTGCTGGACAAAGTTTTTTTACTAAAGAGGATAATGACCTTCCTCATAAACCAAAACAAAAGGATTAGGTAAAATGAAATATCATTGCAAATTTTAAAAAACTTTGCATGGTTATCTTTAGGCTTGACAACACAATTCCACAAAAGGAAGGACTTATTGACTTTGAAACTTTAAAAATTTTTTGTCTTTGACAGATATTGAAGTATTTACGGGCTTTAACCCCAATTTTTAATTGCAAGCAATCAAGCTTCAAATAAAACTTTACTCTGACGTTTCGATGCAACTATATGCTTCTTTTTTAAAGGCTTTTCACGTAATTGGGTCCCAATCGGAGCTATTCAGACAGTGAGGTTTGCTTCCCTCCAATGGGGTGACCTCCCCTTAAAAAATCTGGATTATAAAATTTCACAGAGTTTCTATTCATAATCAGGACATAAAAAAACCCTGTTTATTTTGCGGTTGGTTAAAAGGAGAATTGTGGTTATTTATAAAGTGACCCCTTAGTGACCCTTTAGTTCTGGATTATACAATTGACAAACGGGGTTCCTATTTAAAGTCTGGGCTATAAAAACTCCTAGTCATTATTTCGTGGTTGGATAAATGGTAATTTGGAGCTATTCAGAAATTGAGCATACCCCCCTCGGAGTTCTGCATTATAAAATTGACAAACAAAGTTCATATTCAAAATCAGGCCATAAAAAACCTTGCTCATGTTTTGTGGTTGGTTAAGAAGATAACTGGTGCTATTCAAACAGTCATTTTTTGAACACGCGGGAAGGGAACTTGGTAAATAGTAAAAACATAAAAACTCTCTATGACTATGTAAATTCAAAAGCAAAATCCAAGGGAACAATTCCACCTATTAAAAAAGAAGGCAACTCTCTTGTTTTTGAAGATTTTGAGAAAGCACAACTTTTAAATCATTATTTTGGAAGCGCTTGTAGATGTGATAATCAGGTTTAGCCAAACTCTGGTTCTTTCGTTCCAAATAACATAGGTTTACATTTTATTAAATTTTCTTATGAAAAAATTTTAAATGCGCTCAAATCCTTACCTGCCAAAACATCCCATTCTCCAGATAATTTTTTATCGAATTCCTAAAGTCCATTGACACAGAAATCGTTCTCCCCTTGCACTTTTGATTAAAAGTAGCATACAATCTATTGTTTTAGAAAAAATTGGTTAACAGCAATTATTTCCTTGCTTTTTAAAAAAGGCTCCATCAACAATAAAGAAAAATATCGGGGGATAGGCTTAATATGTGTTGTATACAAATTAATGGAAAAAATTATTATTGTAACAAATATGCTTTTATATTTAAAAAACACCATCTTATTATTGAAGAACAATATGGCTTTTTATCAGAAAGGTCGACCTGTATGCAACTTCTTGCTACTTTTAATTAGTGGACTAAGGCTGCATGCTAGGGAATGCGCAGCGACGCTTTATATGTTGATATTGCTAAAGACTTTGACACAATGTGTCATTCAAAATTGCTTTTAAAACTTTGCGCATACAGTATTCATTTTAAATTGTTAGCTTGGATTGAATTCTTTTTAATAAATCGCACTCAAAAAATTGCAGTAAATAATGTTTTGTCTGAACCAAGATTAGTAAAATCTGGGGTCCCACAGGGATCCGTTCTCGGACCACTTTTATTTGTGTTGTATCTAAATGATGTTATTAATGTTCTACTGGTAATTTTGGCGTGAAATTATACACCAATGATTCCAAATTTTATGTTACACGTAATGAAAGCGGGCATGAAGACTTAGTTTTATCCATAAATAATTTTAAAAAATTGGGCCAATGACTGGCAGCTGTCAGTGGTTTTTTTCAAAATGTTATGTTTTTAGCAGGATATATGCAAATACCACCTCAAAATTATTTTTATCTAACAACTATCTAAAAAAATTCACTAAAACAAATGATCTTGGTATAAAATTATGCTCAAACTTTAAATTTTTTAAACATATCACTGAGATTGCTGTTAAAACATAATCCAGAGCCTATTTTATTTTAAAAATTTTTTGCATTAATAACCATATTTTTTAATCAGGGCTTACCAAGTTTACGTTCAGCCCATTTTAGTGTCAAATACTTAAGTATTTAATCCATACTTTCTGAGTGATATTAGAAAAAATTCAGAAATATTTGACAAGAATTGTTTGTAAACGTTGGAATGTACCTTACACGGTTTATGCAAATTACTTAAAATTATTTTATGCAGAATCTCTAGAACTTCGTAGATTCAAAGCTGATCCGTGTATGGTGTATAAAGTTTTGAATAATTATGTCGATTTAAAGATAGATAGATTTAAAGATTTTTGTAGATTAAACACTAAAAACTTATGTGGAAATAGCAGTGTAAAAAATGTGCGAAAATTATCATCTTGATTACTATTAAATAAATTTAAACTAAGTCTTGAAAATGTAAAATTGACAAATTTTTTTAAACTTTATTTTAGGCTTCATAATAAGTATGTATTTTGTTGTTCCTGTGCTTGCCTTGTTTTCTGTTTTATTACTGTATTATTTGAGAGTAAATAAATTCTATTCTATTCTATTCTGTTTAGAAAGTTAGCTTCCCCCCTTTGGAAATCTGGATTATATAACCCACAAAGGAAGTTCATATTTAAAATCAGGGCCATAAAAAACCCCCTGTTCATTTTTTGTGGTTGTTTATAAGTAGAATTGCGACTATTTAGAAAGTGAGCCCCCCAAATGAGATAACTCCCCCTCTTTCCCGCCTTTAAAGTTCAGGATTATTTGATCAACAAACGGAAGCTATATCTATATAATTATACTTCCAGAAAACCCTCAAACGCTATTTCAGGGTCGGTTTTATGATAAGGGTAAAATAAATTTGCATAGGGGAGCGCTTTTATTGTTTTTACAGCCCTATCCTCTCTTTTTACATTGTTTTCATGGAAAATGAAACCAACAAGAAAACTCACATGCGCAGTTTTTGTGATTTGTTGGTTAAAACATTTTTAACTGGGCAAAAAAACAACAAAGGGAGTCGCACCACGATTCAAGGTGCTTGGGGCGGCTCAAATAAATAAAGGGAGTTCATAATTGAAATCATCAACCTGAAAACCATGGACACCCAGTTATGGCTGGTATGGTGTTTCTAATATTCTAATAATATTCTAAAATTCTAATAATAAAAAATAAACTGACGGATTTTTTTTGGGCATGTATACATTATAAATCATTTAAAAATACACGTTATTTACCTTGCGGAATTTCTCTGTGTGTGGCTGCAAACGCCTGTTATGGCAAACGTTAGGTGTTATGGCGGTAATGATCCGAATTAATCTGCCGCCATAAGTTCCATTATTCCCGCTATAGTTATTTCCAGGAGCAAAACAGAAATGACAGAAAAGATCTCCAAGTAAATAAAATAACTCGATTTTTGAATTGACATATTTACATTTATAACACATTTTTGTAGATTTTAAAGTTAGAAAAATAAACAATAAATTACTTAAAACTGATTTATAGTTAAATATATTTTATACTCAGTTATACTTAAAACTGAGTATAAAATGTTTTACTCAAACGCCTTAGTTCCTGGCTATTGGGCGGTTATTTGGCGGTAGATTTGGCGGCGCACATTTATCACGTTTAAAAATATAGAACTTTTTGACTCTTGAAAATCAGAAAAACATAATTTTTAAGTTAATTAAAAGCTTAGTAAAAAGCATCTTTTAAATATATAAAGGAACTAGAAATATTGTTTTATTTAGTATTTGTCCAGTCAACGTTTTGTCAAGACTAAAGGACTTTTTCTTTTTTTTCTTAATTATCAGAAAACAGAACTAATATTTCATAGTGCATAGTCCATGCATAGTTTAATTCTATTGTATAATCATTTCATTTTTCTTTTCTTTTTTTTCTTTTCTTTTTCTTTTCAACAAATTCATAATTCAAATCAAATGAAATCAAATTTATGACTTAATCACCGCCAACATAAACCATAATTATAACAAAATATCAACATAGCTATCTGAAATGACTTTAAAGTCTCAAAAAAGAACTTATTTAAGTCAGATTAAAACTGTTCCTGAATGCATTTAAAGAATTGACATTTAATTGAGATGGGGTAGACTGTTTCAAGATATAACTACCCTATTTGCCAAAAAAAATTTCCTTGTATTAATTTGACTTTCTTCCACAGCCAATTTGAAGCGATGACCACGGGTGGCTGCAGGTTAAACATAAAAAAATGATTGGCTTGCAATTTGTTTAAGCTATGTATAATTTTAAAACATATATAAATCAGTTTTATCTCTTTAGTTTTTTTTTATTTCACTAAAACAGCCTTCTAGTGAAATTTTTTTGCACTTTTTCCAAAATGTCTATATCCTTTTGCAAAGAAGGGTTTAAAACTACACTAGCGTACTCCATATTCGATCTAACATAGGACTTATACGCTCTGAGAAGATTATTTCTAGAGTTTGAGTTGAATGTTTTAAAAATTAGTGATGTCACTCTCATTGCTTTTTTTGCTGTGATTTCACATTGTTTAGAGAATTTCATATCATGAGATATATAAACACTTAGGTCACGCACCAATTTTGTAGTTGCAAGTACATTATTACCCAGCTTATACTTACAAATTAACTTTTTGCTAAGATTTTGAATATGCAGAACTTCACATTTATGATCTAATAATTGCAATTGCCAGTTTTTTAACCAGATATATATTCTATTTAAATCTTCTTGAAGTCTTAAGGTTTGAACGTGGTAGTCTTTAGATGAACATTTTGCAAACAAATTTATATCGTCTGCAAAGAGCTTAATTTGTGAGTATTTAACACAATAAACAATGTCATTAATATATAATAAAAATAAAAATGAAACCCTGAGGAACTGAAATTTTTACAGGAAAATATTTGCATACTGAGTCTTTAATTAAAACTTTAATATCCCACCCAACTAAAAATTATTTTATCCATTTTAAAAATTTACCAAAAAACACCATATTTTTTTAGCTTATATAACAATTTATCATGTGATATGGTGTCAAAAGCCATGGCGAAATCCAAGTATATGACATCGATTAGAAGTTTGGAAGCAAAGTAATTTCCAAACAGTTCACCTTTTTTAAGGTCTTCAGTTACAGAAGTCCATCTTCCCTTTTAATTGGTGGGATAGTTTGTTTTGTTTCAGTTTTACTATAACAAACTTATAAAAAAAACTTTAAACCTCTCGAATTTACAATTTTTGTCTCTTTATTAGTGTTAAAATCTCTAACTTTATTTTTGTATACTTTTCAATTTTTTTATACTCTGATCTTGATTTTTCAATAATATTCCGCTTATGCCAAAGTTTTTTTCTTTTGATTTTGTAGTTTTTTTATTGTATTGGATATTGTATAATTTCTTTCTTTTTTTAAATAACTATTTCCAGGGACATGTCTACTGATTCCTAACAACAAAATACCTTTGAATTTTTGCCAAGCATTTTCTCCTGGCCACATTCCTCAAATAAAAGTTTCCAGTTGATTGCGGATAAATACAAACTAAGCATATCATAATCAACTTTTAAAAAATCAGGTATGTAGTTTTGAATCGTATTCTTAGGACTGTCAAATATTTTGAGATTAATTTTAGATAAAATAATGTCATGGTCTGATTTAAACTGGGTGCAACATTATTAAAAATTTCTCTATCGTTTATAAACAAAAGATCCAAATAATTCTCACATGTTAGTTGTAAAACAAGCTGATACATACCTAGCTCAATAAAAAACTCAAACCAGTTATTTTCAATTTGTGTGTTTTAAATTATTTTAACTGAAGACCAATCTACCCCTGGCAGATTGAAATCTCCAGTAAAAACAATGGTTCCTGCAAAGTTTTCTGTTGAATGCCTAACTAGCTCAAATATAAGTTGTCTTTCTTTTTGCTAGTACTAGGTTCTCTATAAATACCAATGAATCTCAGTTTAGATGACTTTTGTAGTATTATGTCTACCGCAGTTATTTTTATTGTATCATAATTTTTCCCATTTTTAACTTCAACTACTCTAAACAGGTTTTTAATTAGTAAAACTACTCCACCGCCTTGCCGCAGCTGTCTATCCTTTTAATAAACATCAAATTCTCTGTTTTTGATGACCGTTGGTTTGAAGTTGTTTCAGTGGCCATGTTTCACAAATAAAGCAGATATCAACAGCACTCTAAATAAGACTATCTCCTGCAATTGGAACATCAAGCTCGTTTAAGTAGTTAGCAAGGCTTCTTGAAATTGTACACAAAATTTTTATATTTAGTATATGCTTTAACTTATGGCGATCAGGTCGCAGAGTATCCTATTTTGAAACCTTTAGGGAAGCCTTGAGAGTGATGTCAAAAAAAGGGATCACCATCAGCAGAATATCAGCATCAGCTAAAAACAAGTCAAACCCCTGATAATATTCCAGCTATTATTTTTAAAAAATTGGCGCATTCTTTAGCAGATCCATTTGCAAATCTTTTTAATATTTCTTTTAAAACTCACAAGCTACCTACTGTATGGCTCACAGCTAGTGATCGACCGGGGCCCCGGCCCCGGCCCTGGGCCCAGCCCCGGCAAACGTAATTTTCTCTACCCCGGCCCCGGCCCCGGCCCCGGCAATTTAGCTGTCAAATCAACCGGGGCAAACCGGGGTAAGGACCCCTAAGAATACAAATTTTAAAGCAGTTTTTTTAGACAGTGATAAATATATAAAATTTTATTTAAAGAGCTAATGTAATTGCTTTAATATGAGGATATTTATTATTTATATTTAAGATTTTATTAAACCTCTATTTTAATAAGATTCTTTATTTTAATCATGAGTCATTATTCTAAAAATTTGAAGACTTTTTTAGCATTAAAAACCATTTTGTAGATTTTATTTACAAGATTAGGGTTTGACAATAGAAGTCCATTCATGAGACGTATACAATAAATATTAGAGTTATTATAATATCATTGTTTATATCAAAAATATATAACCCAAGAGAATTTTCGGCTATTTGCACAGTAAATTTTTTAACTAAATTTAAAATTGAAATGATGCACATCTTACTTTTCGGCACAAGCTAATTTCTGTGCACCCAACAAAAATTTTCTCGAACAGCGATATGTTGTGCACCAAATTCGTTTTTCTAACATGTTTACAAAATCGCCGCGTACAAAAATTTAGCAGGAATCGATAATAATTCCTATTAAATTCGCTGATGTGTGAGTTTTTATCTATGAAAGTTTATCGTACAACTGGACATTTGTTTAAATTATATTATATTCTTATTTTTAATTTTAGGTGTTATTGAAACCTTCTTAAAATTTAGTCATGCTAAAACATTTTTTTAAATAAAAAAAATTCAAATTGATTTCTTGCTTTTAATTTAGCATTTTTAAATTTATTGCTGAAACTACACAGGTACTCATAAATTCTGTGTAGGGTCTATTCGGACTGGGTCCTCTTGTTTTCGCAAGAAAATCCTGCGTAGTCAGTCCACTTTTTTTTACCAAGTTTACTATTTTTATACAGCCCAAAGGACACCAAACTTGAATTTTTTAAACAAGAAATTAGTATGAACTGTTTATATTTAATTTGGAAAAAGTTTTCGAATAAAATTTGCTTAAAAAATCAATTAATACGTGTCGAAAATTAACGATATTAAATATTGGACACAGTCTTAAAGGTGTACCACCCGATCCAGAGTTTTCTTGCAAAAGTTACAAATTTTTAAGGTTTTTAAAATTATATTTTTAATAAAAGTAAGCATATATAATCCAAAAATGGTGAAAACCTAATTTTTAAACAAAAAAAATTGCTGAAAATTCGAATTTGTGCGACTTTAATACTGAAAACCCGCCATTTGCTTCTATTTCATAGGCGCACTGTTGTTGTTTTTTTAAATTAATTTTTAACGCAATTTTTAACACAGTGTTAGTGTTTTGCAGTGCATATGGGAACTTTTCTTCCACTTTTTTGTGAAATGCACTTCCAAAGAAAAACGGGTATTAACAGCAAGAAAAATCTCTGCTTAAGAAATCTGGTATATGCACAGAAATTCGCGTGCGTTAGAAATGTGGCGTTTTTTCTTGCACAATTTTATTTAAAAACTTATGTACAATTGAAAATTCTGGGGCCATATGTTTTTGATAAATCTCAAAAAATTACAAACAGTAATGCAAAAAAACAAAACAATTTCATTGCAAAAGTTCACGTGACACTGACTTTATGATTTTTGGCTAAAAAATAGGTAAGCGGATTAAAATGACTAAAACTAACAATTTAAAACAAGCTAGAAAGCGAATATAGTCGCTTGTACTCGCAATAATTTAATTATTTTACATTTTACAATTTAAAAAGTATTTTTTTAATTTAAAAAAATGGTAATAAATCTTTAAAAATGTTCTAACAATTTAAAATGAAAATGTGCGTTTTAATCCCTCCTGTATGTTAGACTGAAAAATGTTGAATAGAGGCATGTAAGTGAAGTTCTAAAAAAGATGTTTCTTCAAAATAATATTCTTGAAGACCAGTATTTTTTAGATTTAGAGTTATATTTCCACAATTATCAACATATTCGATTTATTGCAATATAAAAAAATTCCACTATTGTCAAATAATTTTTTTATATGGGTATTCAATTTTGATTTTGGTTCCTTTAACACGTTTTGATTTTTTAATCAAAACATACTTCCCGTAGAAAAATATTTTAACTCCTGCTCTATTTATAGAGCATTCTTTAAAAGTTATAAGAATGGTTAGTGGCATTTAGTATAATATTGCTTTAAACTTCAATATATTTCTAATACTTACGTAAAGTATACTACTGTTGTAAAAAGTTACATTTACTTTTATTTAAACAAATAAAGGTAAAGAATTTTTTATTACTTTTTCTTTTACTTCACTTTTAACCCCTTGGGATTTTTTTCGTCCATAAACTGCTACAAATCTGCAAAAGATATATTGCGTCAGTCCTGCAGTGTGTGAAACTCTGTGGCTCTCGACGATCGTTGACTAAATTTAACATTGAGCAGCAGTGGCGTGAAATCCTTTCTGCGGATTTGCAGCGGAATGAATACCAAAGGGTTAACTTTCACTTACTTTTACTTTTATTCTTACTCAGGTTTTTTCCACCAGATACTTAAATTAATTTAAGTAAAATTTAAGTAATTTCAACAAGTAGATTTCCTATGAGCTTGTTGTAAAATCAGTCTCAGAAGAAAGTTTTTTAAGCCGCTAACACGCTAAACACCATTTACTGTACTTAGACTAAAAAAATTAAAATGAAAATTTATGCATAAATTAGCGAAACACTTTGGAACGGGGCTCTGGAGCTCCACAAATCAACGTTTTGTTTCGGTTGCAAAATTACTTTTTTTATAATTTAACTTTTACTTTTACTTAAAAAATAGGTCTTACTTTTATTTACTTAAATAAAATTTCGACCGTTACTTTAATTTTTACTTTAGTTAAATTAAAATATCACAAATTACTTTTATTCTTACTTTACTTAAATTAAATTTTTTTTAAAATTACTTTTTACTTTTTCTGAAAATAATCAAAAACCATTACTTTTTACAATCGTAGTGTATACTGAATATAATAGTAATTTAGGTCTAAAAAAATCGAAATATTCAAATATTTTTTTTGTTCTGCTTGAAAAAACTTTGTGTATTAAAAAAATAAGTTTTTCTACTTACACAAGGGCTTAAATTCTAAAATGTGACTATTAATTGCCTAAAACAAATAATTTACAGTAAAAAACTAGAATTTTTGAAAAAAACGACCAAAATTACAAATTCTGCTAATTTTTTAGCCTGCCTCGGCCCCCGCCCTGGCCCCGGCCCCGGCATCAGCAATAATTCTGCCCCTGTCGATCCCTACTCACAGCTATCGTTATTCCAGTGTATAAAAAAGGTTGTGCTAGCGATTCAAACAATTATCGCCCATTTTCATTAACTTTAGGTTGTAAAATAATGGAAACAATTATTAATGATCAAATGTTGGATTATTTAAAACAAAACAATTTAATAACTAAATTTCAACATGGATTTCTACGTAAAAAATCTACCTGTTCTCAGTTATTAGAGTCTATCTGTGATTGAAGTAAAGCCCTCGATACCAATGAAATTGTGGATATAGTTTATGTTGATTTTAGTAAAGCATTTGACTCAGTATCTCATAAAAAATTAATATAAAATTACCTTCCTATGGGATTCAAGGAAACCTACTTTGTTAGATTTGTGCGTTTTTAACTGATCACAAACAAAGAGTAGTTATAGATAATGAAACCTCATATTTTATAGACGTTATATCAGATGTTCCCTAGGGCTCTGTTTTAGGACCTCTCCTATTTTTGCTCGTTATAAACAATTTTCCTGATGAATTTGTGGGTGTCAATTGTAAGATGTTTGCCGACGATGTCAAAATCTATCAGGTTCGAGAGAAGCAACAAAATAATTTGGATCTCCAATATTTTCTTGATAATTTAGTTAACTGTGGAAATAAATGGCAGCTTAAAATTGCGAGCCATAAATGTTTCGTACTTCACATGGGAAATGGAAATCCTAAACAGCCCTGAAAAATAAAAAAATGAGTCTTTAAATGAATGTAAAAAAGCTAGCAATCTAGGTATTGTAATATGTGAATCACTTAAACCTGAAAAACACTGTAATAATATAATAAAAAAGCGTATAAAGTTATGAATATGATTTTAAGAATTTTTCAAACAAAAAATTTTAAAGCCCTAGTCAAAACTTTTAAAATTTTTGTGTGGCCGATACTGAAGTATTGCTCTCTAGTGTGGTCACCTTGTTTTTTGAAAGATATTTACTCTATTGAAAACGTCCAAAGGACTTTAACAAGACGCATTTTTGCAAAGTGTAATCTTAATAAAAATTTTACCTATATACAGCGATTGGACTTTCTCAACTTGAAGTCCCTTGAACAACGCAGAATTCATTTTGATATAAATATGTGCTTTAATATTTTGAATAGTTTTAGCGACTTGTCTTTCAATGATTTTTTCAGCTATGGTAATTATATAAGAAAAAATGATCACAATTTTAAACTTAAAATACCAAAGGCCAACAAAGAAATATATTTTAACAGTTTTCCGCTAAGGACTGCTAAATACTGGAATAGTCTAGAATTTTCAACCGTAAATTTAAAAACACTTGCTGTATTTAAAAATCAAATAAAAAAGTTGATTTTGAAAAATTTTTGAAGTTTGACAGACACATATAGGCAGCCGTAAGGCTCTGTGTGCTCTTTCCCTTTATTTAAATACTTGATATGTTTCAAAAAACCACAAACAAAAAGTATTCAGTTTTAAATATTGTATATTCTGTATTTTTTATTTATAAAATTGTAATTGTGTTTATAAATTATGAAAATATACTACTTAGCGTTTAATTAATTAGGTATTATTTAACTCTTATTCTACGCAATACAATCTACCTGTATTATCTTATTTTGTATTTTATTTTGTTTTGTTTCATATATGTGTTTGTACTTAATAGAGGTGTTCTAATAATAATAATAACAAAAATATATAATACAATATAATATATTAAGGAAAAATATGTCACTCAGTCTCAGAAGCGAAACGATTTGGTGCCATTTTTTGAGCACTGCCATTAATTGTTGCGCCCATAAAATGGCAAAACTATTGCTCTTTTTGAGGCATGTGTCGTGTAAATGGGCACTGCTCAAAATGTAACAGTGTTTTTGCGCATATACTTGCATGCTAACTCGAACGCACTGCATTTTGAAGCACATTGCACTTTTTTAGCAATTTTATGCGCATATATGCGCATATACTGCACAAAAAAGGCTCAACCGCGGAAAACAAAAAAAATAAACCCACTAAAAAACCAGTACTTAGTTTGCACACTATACACAAAATACAAACTTTTAGTATAGATATACAAAAATAAAATCCAATACAATACACAAAAAATCTATTTATGTATTGCATTGAATTTTATTTTTGTATGTCTATACTAAAAGTTTGTATTTTGTGTACAGTGCAAACTAAAGGTAAACCCAACGTGGCTGCAACAGTTGTTTGTTGGACTGAAAAATGTCCCCCATTAAGTAACCAATCAAATCACGAGAATCTGACGTCACTTGTATCAGCCAATCAGAATTCAGAAAATAAAAAAATTGAAGTAGAAATCAACTTCAGATGGTAGTTTAGGAATAATTCTTATTTTGTGACATAAAAAAAGAAAATTGTTGTTTAATGAACACTTGAACACACTGTTGCAGCTACGTTTGGTTTGCCTTTAAGTACTGGTTTTTTAGTGGTTTTTTTTGTTTCCCGGGGTTGTGCCATTTTATGTGCAGTATATGCGCATATATGCGCATAAAATTGCTAAATAAGTGCAGTGTGCTACAAAATGCAGTGCGTTCGAGTTAGCATGCAAGTATATGCGCAAAAACACTGCTACATTTTTAGCAGTGTCCATTTACACGACACATGCCTCAGAGCAGTTGTTTTGCCATTTTATGCGCACAACAATTAATGGCAGTGCTCAAAAAATGGCACCAAATTGTTTCGCTTCTGAGACTGAGTGACATATTTTTCCTTAATATATTATATAGTATTATATATTTTTGATAATAATATCGAAGTGAAAGCTTTTTGTTCTGCTCTCTAAGCTCCCAAAGTTTGCCAAGCGACTCCTTTTGACAGATTCATTGTTCCTTATTCAGTGATGGCCTTACATAAACTTTGTAAAATTTAGTGACCCCTTTTAGTCGTCACCCAGAACGGACAGCTCTATTTCTGATGTACTTATTAATAACACTTATTTTCAGGAGGCTAGGTACCGGCCCAGGCTCCTGAAAAGAATGGGAAAAGACCCAGGACACCAGGTTTTCCAATCGGAAAATACTCTACTGGTTTAATGACCTCGCTCAAATTACCACTATCCATAGTCTTTAATAATTCGGCCACATTTTCTTTTTCCTTTTTATAGGAATCACTTTCCAGAAGGCCACATACAACCAGCAATGTCTCATGTTCTCTTTACACCTACATGCGCTTAAAATAACTATCCATCATTAGAATTAGACGCTCAAAAACCCTCTCACACACAGCAGCCACCAACTCCGCATTGACACCAGGGGCCTGTTCCTCCTCCATCCTGGCGAACTTCTCCTCCAAATCCGCCAACTTCTGTTGCAGAGCCGCATTCTTCACTTTCAGGCAATTTGTTCATCATCACTTCTGGCAATTTGTTTATCCTTTTTAGTCATTCTGGTGGACAACATTTCCAAGTGTAAAAACCTTATTGACCTTATGGACTTGTACCTTATTGACCTGTTAGTAAAATACCAAGAAACAAATTCTAGTTTTTCCACGTGTAAAAATCATCTCTGTACCAACTGTAGTCTCCTCCGAAATTAGCACTATATGTGAGTTAGCAACAAAAAAAAAGAGAGTTAGCAACAAAAAAACCAAAAAAAGGCACAACGTTAGTGTGAATGTGAATGATTAAAGCGATATATTATACACAATTTATTAAATAGTTATTTAATCACTTTTTTAAATCTTATAATTGACTGTCTTATAAGACCGTTTTACTGTTAGGACTATTTTATATTATAAGACAGATCTCTTCTGGGGTTCCTTATTTTCCTCATTTTTATTTTAGCTATTGTAACATGAAATCTTTCAGTATTTAGATCAAGTGGTTTATGTCCCTTTAAACGTGGCAATACTATCTGTACATTTTTTTTCTATTTGTGAGAAGGTAAACATTTGGTTTACTATTTTTTAGCTAGAATAACTTTTTTAAAAATGAATATTTCAGGTTTCTATTGGTTTGCTGAAAATTCACTCTAATAAATATCTGCAGAATACTTTGGAAACTTTTCAAATATCAAACACCAAAGTGAAACAGTTTTCTCTACAATTAAACATTTTTTGTAAACTTATCCTTATCAACGTTGATGGTTTATATGGTAGAATATTGAAAAGAAAAATTTACAGCGAAGACTGTACCAAAAACGAAACCCAAAAATGGAGCATTGAAAATGGTTAGTTTATAAATTTTAAAAAGTGTAAATATTTTTTTAAAATTCAACTTGTTAACTTGTATGAGTAAAATTTACTTTAAAAAGAACTGGAGGCGTTACATTTGTGACCAGGAACATTTTTCCTGATGTAAAAATTCAACAATACTTGGTAGTATATAGGACTTTGTACTGAATAGGAATCAACCGGGGCCCCGGCACCGACACTTTTTTCCCACCGTGGCCCAAGCCCTGGCCTTGATAAATGTAATTTCTGCACCCCGGCCCCGGCCCCGGCCCCGGCCCCGGCATTTTAGCTGTCAAATGAGCCGGGGCAAACCGGGGTAAGGACTCCTAAGAATGCAAATTTTAAAGCGTTTCTTCTTTCTTAAAAGTGATATAAACACCTATTTTTATATACAGAGCTAATTTAATCGTTTTAATATGAAGATATATATCATACTTATATATTAGGTTTTATTAAGACTTTTTATTTAATTAAAATATCTACTATTTTAGGGTAATTAAATTTTTTTTTTTGAAGTTTTTACATATTAGAAATCTAGTTAGTTAAGATCAAAAATGGAAAAGGTAACAAAATACGAAAGTTTTTAATGTATTTTTTTATCATCAAAAAAAATATGTTGAAACCATTTTTGGGGTTTTGTAGATTTTGTTTACAAGACATTATGATATTGAAATTTTTTTCTGGCAATAAAGAACCTTGGTTTTGTTTTCAGAATAGAAGTTTGACAATAAATATCTATTCATAAGACGTACAATAAATATTAAAGTTATTATAATATCATCTACTTATATCGTCGTTACTATGGCAAAATGAGCCACATTTCGTATAAAATATATGCGACTGTGACTCATTTTAAATTTAAAACAGAACCGTCTTAACTACGGAATGAGTCACAGTCACGTGTATTTTATAACGAATGTGGCTCATTTTGCCGTAGTAACGACGATATCAAAAATATATAAACAAAAAATTTTCGACCGCACAGTAATTTTTACCTAAATTTAACAAGCAATGCTTCACAAGTAACTTTTCACGCGCAAGCTACTTTTTGTGCACTCAATAAAGATTTTCCGCGCAGCGATATTTGGTACAACGAAACCCGTTTTTTACACTTTTATAGAATCGCTCCGTGGCAAAAAATAGCAGAAAATAGTGATGGTTGCTAGTAAATTAACTTATGTGTGAGCTTTTCTGTGAAAGTTTTATTGTACAACTGGACTTATAGCTATTGGAATATATATTCCAACTGGAATATATATTCTTGCTTGTATTTTTAGGTTATATTAAAAGTGTTTTAAAACTTAAGTTGATGTTAAAACATTTTTTTAATAAATAAAACAAATTCAAGTTGATGTTCAATTGTTTTTGTTTTAGCATTTTTCAATTTATTGCTAAACATACACTGACATTCATTAAATTTTAATAATATTTTCTGCGACGCTTGGTGAGAAGTTATTTTTTCTGAAGATATCTTAGTGGAATGTACTTTTGCCAAAATTATTATTGCAGAAGAGAATCCTTCCAAAGATATTATGCAGAATGTATTTTGTCCAGAGACTGTTAAATTCCCCATGACAAAACTCACCGTACCGTAGTGCTAATTCACCATAACAATCAGAAATGCGTTTGCAAACTAAAATTTGTTTAAAAAACTTAGTTTTAATCATAAAAGCATTTAAGCATTTAAAAGCATTTAATTTTTTTCTAAGTCTAAAGAAATCCCCAAAACCAAGCTAAATTTTATCATGATAAATTTTATTTGTATTTTCCAAGTGTCAAGATTTAAAGCAAATATTGCACACCCATTATATTTATAGTGAATTGACACCACTCTATGGTTATTTTGTAACGGTTATGGTGAATTTGGCTTTTGATGAATATGTCCATGGTGTTTTTATACTGACCCAGCTGTCGCCTAGGTGCTGCGTCCATGATGTATGGACATCTAAAAACATGGAATAAAACCCTCAAACTGCATGAAAAAAACGCGCATGGGGGCTAATTAATCAGTTAACAGAATTAAACAGGGGCCGGTCTACTAAGGGAATGTTAACTACTGGCTAAGTTAGCTGTTTACTAAACACATCTTTTATTGCTTGAATTTTGCTTTCTTTCTCTTGTAAAATTTTACAATTTTTTGGTTTAAATTGAAAAACGTGAAATTTTTTTTTCATAATTGGTTAACTTAGCCAATTGTTAACATATTGTTAGTGGACTGGCTCCAGAAAACCACCTTCTCAAAAAAGAAAAAAAGAGGCAAACTATATGACTCTATTAAAAAAAACTTTATTTTTCCTAAACGTAAGAAAACCCCGAAAATCAAAAATTCTATTATGATAGTTTCATTAATTAATGGTGTATATATGAATTAATTTTAAAAATTTTAAAAAAATTTTAAAAAAATTAACAAATGGTCTATTTTTGAAAAAAAAATTAAAAAGCAACTAAAACCCTCTAAAAATTTTACCTGTGTAAAGCCTGTAAAGTCAATTTTACCTGTGTAAACAATTATAAGCGACCCTTACTATTAGGAATTTTACCATTGCAATAAGATATATATTTGCATATTATTATAACTGGAAAAATACTCAATTTTAGAAGAGTTACTTTGAGAAATCCCCTGTAACTTGCAATTAAATAGAGTAATACACATGAAATTTAGTAGACATATGTTATTAAAAATGAGCTATCGATTAATAACACTAGTTTTGTCGCGGCGCCGCTGCGGGGGGCGCCGTGGCGTGAAGCGTAAGCGGCATGAGGTGGCAAAAACTCTAAAAAATCTCACTTATGCATACACATTGAGTCAGCTATAACTTTAGATTAACTAAACTAATAGACATCAAATTTTGTATACATATGTAATGGATATGGCGCTATCAATTGGTCATAATAATTTTGATGTGGCGCAAAACGCTGCGCCTTGAAGCGCCGCTGCGTGAAAAAAACACGAATAACTCCAGACTAAAGTGATCTATAAGCATGAAATTGTATACATATGTAATCGATGATGGGCTAATGATTGGTGATATTATTTTTGCTGTGACGTGAAGGGCCGTCACATACCTAATGCGCTGCCGCGTGAAAAAGTCAGCTGTAACTTTAGAACAAATAGACTAATTCACATGAAATTTGATAAACATATGTAATCAATGATGGGCTATAGATTGGTGATATTTAATTTTGATGCGGCGCAAAATGCTGCCGCGTAAAGCGCCGCCGCGTGAAAAAACCAGGAATAACTTTTCATTAAATAGACTTATCAATATGACATTTGGTATATATATGTAATCGATGATGGGCTATCGATTGATGATATTATTTTTGCTATCGCGTAAAGCGCCGCCACATACCTTATGTGCCGCCGCGTGGAAAAATCAGCTATAACTTTAGATTAAATTGACTAATCATTATGAAATTTAGTAGACATGTGTAACTGATGATGGGCTATCGATTAATAATAATGGCTTTTATGTAGCGTGAAGCGTAAAAATTATAGCGATTTTTTCGCTTTTGTGCATTAAATACATGGTGGCGGTTCACGCCACCAACAAAATTAATATTATTAATCGATAGGTCATCATTAATTATATATATCTACTAAATTTCATATTTATTAGTCTATTTGGTCTAAAGTTATAGCTTATTCTATTCACTCAGTTACGCAACTACACTGTGGCGCTTTACACCACAGCAAAAATAAAATTACCAATCGATAGCCCATCATTAATTACTTTTATATATATATTAAATTTTATGTTGAGAAGTCTATTTAGTCGAGAGTTATTCCTTTTTTTTTCACGCTGCGGCGCTTCGCGCCCCAAAGCTTTACGCCGCATCAAAATTATTATAACCAATCGATAGCGCCTTATCCATTACATTTGTATACAAAATTTGATATCTATTAGTTTATTCAATCTAAAGTTATAGTCCACGCGGCGGCGCATTAAAGATTTGGCGGCGCTTCGTGCCACAGCAAAATTTTTATCACCAATCGATAGCCCATAATCGATTACATATGAATACCAAATTTCATGCTGATAAATCTATTTAGTCAAAAGTTACTCCTGTTTTTGTCACGCGGCGGCGCTTTAGGCCGCAGCACTTTGCGTCACACCAAAATTAAATATCACCAATCGATAGCCCATTATCAATTACATATGTATACTGAATTTAATGTTGATATGTCTAATAAAGTCAAAAGTTATTCCTGTTTTTGTCACGCGGCGGCGCTTTACGCCACAGCGCTTTGCGCCGCATTAAAGCTATTATTACCAATTGATAGCGCTTCAACCATTACATATATATACAATATTTTATGTCTATTAATCTATTTAATTTCAAGTTATAGCTGATCCAAAAAACGTAAGTAAGATAACATTTTTTGGCCATCCAATCACAGTACCTGGCGAGCCACGCTCACCGGAATAATAAGTAGGTAGTTAAGTAGTTAAATAAAATTACAAGTAGGTAGTAAGTAGGTAGTTAAATACTTAAAATTTTTGAACTAGGTAGTTAAGTAGTAAGTAGTTAAGTAGTAGTAAGTCCCATCTTTAACATTTATATACTTATTTGTATATTTTATTGTTTTCCCAGTTTTTATAAAGAATAACGACGGAAATTCAAAATTTTATTTGTGTATTTTTATTTAAGTTTTATTATTTAAAGTAATAATAATTATGATTTTTGTTATTATTACATTACACAGCTGATTGTCATGTTTCGCATCAAAATTCCTTAAATGTGCGGTACCAAGTTAAACTTTTTTTCTACCATTTTAATGATTTTTTGTGAAAACCTTACCCTTGACCTCAGTAGCCCACAATTTTTTTTTCATCAAAATATCATTGGTGGTTCAGAGAATATGAACCCCCAAAAATCGCGATTTTTTTGAAATTTTGTACTTAAAAAATTGATCAATTAGTATGTATAACAAAAATATAAGTTACAAAAGTTTTACTAAAAAAGCGGCTATTTTATACTTTATTTTGATACCTTGATTGTTAAAATTGGAGCATTATTTTTCGAAATATGTTCCCCATACGAAAAACTCTTAATTTTTTTTCCTCAAATTACTGCCGTCGTTTGGCGTTTTTAACAAAAAAATCATGTTTTTTTTACGGGAAACGCAGTATCTTAACAAATAATGCACCAATCTTAACAAACAAGAATTAAATTAAAATAAAAAGTAGCCGCTTTCTTTGAGTGCATATTTTTTACTTTTAACTTTTATACCCATTGATCAATCTTTCAATGTACAAAATTGTCAAAAAAGCCATTTTTTGTGGGGAGGGGGTTATGTCTCCTGAACCAGTAGAGATATTTGATGAAAAAATTTTCGTGGCCTATTGAAGGTAAGGTTTTCACAAAAAATTATTAAAATCGAAGACATAAAGTTTGACTCTGTGCCGCACCTTCAAACTATTTACAACTCTAACTGCATAATTACCAATTTTATGTTTTAGCTGCAATTGAAAAATTATCAGGCTCTGTGGATGGTAAACCTATTTAAGCAACAGTTGGTTGATTGATATGTGATATAAACATGGATTTAAATGTAGAATAAAAGTTTTATGGAGAAAAAACTATAGCAACAGTCAGCCAAATACGACCAAAGGCAGTAGCAGTAGTGTATTTGACTTAGTTTCGGCCAGGCCTTAATTTCGGCCACCAATTTAGGGTGTTAGAAAATTGGCTTATTTTTAAAACACAAAAGAACTAGCGCAAAAGTAACTGGATT
This sequence comes from Microlaimidae sp. YZB2_3, assembly GCA_030248175.1. Classification (NCBI taxonomy): domain Eukaryota; kingdom Metazoa; phylum Nematoda; class Chromadorea; order Desmodorida; family Microlaimidae; species Microlaimidae sp. YZB2_3. The sequence continues at coordinate 13,315 of JASAMX010013981.1, read as the reverse complement.
AATGTTGAATAAAGCGTTTTTGCAAAAGTTTTTTTATTTTTGTTATTCTAAATTATCAACATTTTCATACAAAAAGTGAATTTTATGTGATTTTCTTAATTTTTGCTTTGTGTTTAAACTGCATCAAATTTAGAACAAAGCAATAAATAACCTTAAAATATCTTCTATTTAAGGCTTAAAGTTGTTAATTTTCTTGTTTTGACATATTCTTCAAAATCACTTTGCAATGCGTTTAACTAACTGCGAATTTTAAAATTCCGTAAATTTCGGCCACCTTAAAATTTGCGCGAAAAAACCTGCTGTTTTTTGCTGTATTTAATTATCATCCTACCACTCTGGCCCAAACCGGCTTTTTAATCGGAAATGTTTAGTGTAAGAAGGTTTTAAAAAGTCAGCCAATAATGATTCAGAGTTTGAATTTTTGACAATTAATGAACGCTGATTCGAAGGAGATCTTTTTCTAATGACCGCGTCATTCTTTGCACTGATTGGCTGCGCTGGTGGAGCCTCCTTCCGTGAAAGTGACGTGAGCAATCGTCACTTCCGCGCTTTCCCTTTCTTCACGAATCAAAACAAACAGTTAATAATTTAAAAACAAACTTAAACGATTAGATAAATTATTTTATAATAATTTATCTAATCTAAAATTGAATATATTATCACAAAATATACAATATTAGATAAAATAATTTTATATGATTAACTAGATCATGTTTGTGAGTAATGGGCGAAGGGCGTTGAATATTTGACAACCAATAAACGCAGATCAGGTCATAATCACCAAGGAAATCTTTTTTCTAATGTTCGCGCCATTCTTTGCGCTGATTGGCTGCGCTGGTGGAGCCTCGTTTCCTAAAAGTGACGTGAGCAATCGTCACTTCCGCGCTTTCCCTTTCTTTGCAAATCAAAACAAACAGTAATAATTTAAGAACAAACTTAAACAATTAGATAAATCATTATTTAAGTTAGAAAATAGAATATATTATCACAAAATATACAATATTAGATAAAATAATTTTATATAATTAATTAGATCATGTTTGTGAGTAATGGGCGAAGGGCGTCGTTTTCCGCCCCATATCTGGTTAACCCACAGCACTTTCACAGAACAACGACGAGCGCAGCCAATCAGCGCAAAGAATGGCGCAATCATGAAAAAGATGTGTTCCATGAGTTTGTTAGGGTGGGACGTCTATATTTTTAGCTCCTCCGACAACCTATCCCACGAAGCAAACGTGATCACGTGATAACTAATATCATATGACATTTTAGAGCTCTTAAAATGCCAGGGTGACTACCATATTTATAAAGAACTTGTTTGCTCATTTGATTTTTTTTGACGCTTTTTAAACCACGAACAAAAAATACTAAAGATAATTTCTATCAGGGTGAAAATAGATGAGTGGTGAAGTAACCACTCGTTTTTTGAGAAAATATCACGTGCAGAGAAACACATGACGCAACTAAATAATAATTGGTTACATAACCGCTGAAAATTTTTTTTAAAATTTTTCTCGCTCATGGGTTTATTGTTTATTTCTCCCTGGCAGAGTTTGGTTACGCCCTTGATTTCACCCAGGAAGACTTTAGCTTTAGTTATTAAAACTTGTTTTTTTAAGGTTTTAACATAATTATTTAAAGTCTTGCTAATAACTATTAAAGTTTGCAAACGGGAAAAAATTAAGTTATATGTACCAAGAACAGTGTCTAAGGGTAAACTTGAAACATTTAAAAAAATTTATTGTTCGTTTTGGCAATAGGTATAGCCAGTTTATTTTTAGGTGGCCGAAGTTAATGGCTCACGCCTTAATTTCGGCCACTATAAAAAACAACTTTAAACCTCCACTGATCTTTAAGTGTAACAGAAATCTTAAAATTTAGCACTGGAATAACAAAAATATAGCTATTGTTTGATTTTTAGACAAAATTTTGGGTCGATTGGAAAAAGCAGAAAAAACTTATGCAAAAAAATTAAAAAAAGGTGGCCGAAATTAAGTCAGTTACCCTACAAAACAACGAAATAATGTTAAAGACAATAATACTAATAAAATTAAAAACTGAAAGATATCGTAGCTGACGTGGAGAAGACAAACTTAATTCTTGACAGTCTACGTCTGTTTCCAAAAAACATCACTTTTTAACTAAAAAATAAGTTTTACTCGCTTTTATACCAAGGGGTGGCATAAACAAACTTCCAAATTGGATTTTTGAGCTAATGCAAAACTTTGAATAAACAAAGAAAGTTGATCAAAAAAGTTCGTTTTTGTTTTGTCAAAAGTGTGGCGCAGTGACAGACTGACAGACTAATAATAATAATAAAATAATAATAATAATAATAATAATAATAATAATAATAATAATAATAATAATAATAATAATAATAATAATAATAATAATAATAATAATAATAATAATATAAATAATAATAATAATAATAATAATAACAATAATATATAATAATAATAATAATAATAATAGTAATAATATAATAATAATAATAATAATAATATAATAATAAAATAATAATAATAATAATAATAATAATAATAATAATAATAATAATAATAATAATAATAATAATAATAATAATAATAATAATAATAATAATAATAATAATAATAATAATAATAATAATAATAATAATAATAATAATAATAATAATAATAATAATAATAATAATAATAATAATAATAATAATAATAATAATAATAATAATAATAATAATAATAATAATAATAATAATAATTTATGTTCCAAATGTCAACTTATATGGAGTTGATTCGGCCAAGTTATAATTGTTTTAAATAAAATTTGCATACGTCATGATCGACCGCACAATTTGTCAGATTACAAAATCAGGATTATCAATTTATTCTCCGTTGTCAGTTGTATATATGTTCCAAATGTCAACTTATATGAAGTTGATTCGGCCGAGTTATTATTGTTTTAAATAAAATTTGCATATACGTCATGATCGACCGCACAATTTGTCAGATCACAAAATCGTGATTGTCAATCGACTTTTAGTTGTCAGTTGCATCTATGTTCCGAATTTCAAGTCATATAGATTTCATTCGGCCGAGTTATAATTGTTTTAAATAAAATTTGCATACGTCAAGATCGACCGCACAAATTTTTAAATCACAAATTCGTGACTATCAATCGATTTTCCGTTGTCAGTTGTATGTATGTTCCAAATTTCAACTTATATAGAGATGATTTGGCCGAGTTATTCAAAATCAAAGAAAGCGTTAGGAAGTTACTCACTTACTCACTCACTTACTCACTCACTTACTTACTCATCTGAAGATAATACCCGGCGGCCCAAGGACGCCGGAATAATGATAATAATAATAATAATTATTATTATTATTATTATTATTATTATTATTATTATTATTATTATTATTATTATTATTATTATTATTATTATTATTATTATAATTTATGTTCCAAATGTCAACTTATATGGAGTTGATTCGGCCAAGTTATAATTGGTTTAGATAAAATTTATAATTATAATTGTTTTAAATAAATAATAATAATAATAATTATTATTATTATTATTATTATTATTATTATTATTATTATTATTATTACTATTATTATTATTATTATTATTATTACTATTATTATTATTATTATTATTATTATTATTATTATTATTATTATTATTATTATTATTATTATTATTATATATATATATATTATATATTATATATTATTATATATTATTATTATTATTATTATTATTATTATTATTATTATTATTATTATTATTATTATTATTATTATTATTTATGTTCCAAATGTCAACTTATATGGAGTTGATTCGGCCAAGTTATAATTGTTTTAAATAAAATTTGCATATACGTCATGATCGACCGCACAATTTGTCAGATCACAAAATCGTGATTATCAGTTGATTCTCCGCTGTCGGTTGTATTTATGTTCCAAATTTCAAGTCATATAGATTTTATTCAGCCGAGTTTATAATTGTTTTAAAAAAACCTGCATATGTCATGATTGACCGCACAATTTGTCAGATTACAAAATCGTGATTATCAATCGATTTTCCGCTGTCAGTTGTATCTGTGTTCCGAATTTCAAGTCATTAGATTTTATTTGGCTGAGTTATAATTGTTTTAAATAAAATTTGCATACGTCATGATCGACCGCACAATTTGTCAGATTACAAAATCGGAATTATCAATTGATTCTCTGTTGTCAGTTGTATATATGTTTCAAATGTCAACTTATATGGAGTTGATTCGGCAGAGTTATAATTGTTTTAAATAAAATTTGCATATACGTCATGATCGACCGCACAATTTGTCAAATCACAAAATCGTGATTGTCAATTGATTCTTAGTTGTCAGTTGTATCTATGTTCCGATATTTAAGTCATATAAATTTTATTCTGCCGAGTTATAATTGTTTTAAATAAAATTTGCATACGTTATGATCGACCGTACAATTTGTCAGATTACAAAATCGGGATTATCAATTGATTCTCTGTTGTCAGTTGTATATATGTTTCAAATGTCAACTTATATGGAGTTGATTCGGCAGAGTTATAATTGTTTTAAATAAAATTTGCATATACGTCATGATCGACCGCACAATTTGTCAAATCACAAAATCGTGATTGTCAATTGATTCTTAGTTGTCAGTTGTATCTATGTTCCGATATTTAAGTCATATAGATTTTATTCTGCCGAGTTATAATTGTTTTAAATAAAATTTGCATACGTCATGATCGACCGCACAAACTTTCAAATCACAAATTCGTGATTATCAATCGATTCTCCGTTGTCAGTTGTATGTATGTTCCAAATTTCAACTTATATAGAGAAGATTCGGCAGAGTTAACAATCTTACATGATGTTAAAACAGGTTAAATGGGTACCATATAAGCTTTTTGTAGGATTATATGGTACCCATTAGTTATATTCATAAAGTTTTCCTTAAAAATTTATGATAGGTTTTGGAATTTTAAGAAAATTTTTGCTGTCAATTAAAACAAAAAGTCAGGATGCCAAATTTTTATTAGATAAATTATTTTTAAAAATGATATTTCTAGACTTTTTATTTTAATTGTAGTGATCTTAGCAATTTTTGTTGTATTAGTGGTTTTCACTCTTTATTTACAATATGATTGTACTTCATGTAAAATATATAAGGTCTGAATTGAAAAAAATATCATTTTGTATTATTAATCCCGTACAACAGTGATTAATCTGTTTGTGCGGAAAACATTCGATTTTGCAAAAATATTTTTTGAATAAATCATTCCGTTTTATTATTCTACTTTTTAAAATAAAATACTGTTTCGCGCCGTAAGATACAGAACTGCTTTCTTAAAAACTTTCATGTTAAAAAAATGTAATAAAAATAGAATAGTAACTATAATCGTTGAAGTTGAATTATATATAACTGATCTCGTAAGTTTGCATAGGGACTTGTGCAGAAAAATTAAAACTTTGTGGTAACGTTTGAAAAAATTAAAAGCAGATTTTTTTTAAATACCGCCTTTTCACAAAAAATACAAAAAAATAGTTAATTTAAGCTATGAAGAGGTTTAAATTTTTGTGCAAAATTTAATTATTTGGTAAATAATTGTTAAAATAAATATTTTTTATTATTACACCGTTTTTGCTGAAAACTTTGTTTTATTGTTAAATAGTTAATTTATTACTGCAAGTATGCAAACCGCTCGGTTAGAAGGGATTAATTATTTAAAATTTCTGCTAATTTGCTAACGGGAAAGATCCGCCCATGTAATTAGTAATTGTTATCAATTTTCGTTGTTAAATTCACATTTTTTTTAATTCGAAACGTATTAAAAATTAGAAGAACTTCTGTCTTACGAATAAAATTAATTTTTAATAAGTTTAATTTATTAATTTTAACGGCTTTTTGTGGATTTTACTATCATATTGTAATATGCAACTAACGTCAATATTTTTTTCTTTTTCTACGATATATAGATATAAGTTTACGTAACCAAGAAATTAAAATACTGACAGGAGTAGAGAAACACCTTTAAAAAACGTTTTATAGTTTTTTATTGAATTGTGTATTATGTCGAAAAAATATATAAAATTTGTCTTAATTAAACAGAATTTAGTGTGAGCGATCCAAAAACAACATAGCTTTATTAATAGTAAACAATAGGAAATTTAGTTGGCTAAAAAAATTGCTTAGAAGACTGACTCTTCTTGTGAAGATTCAGCACTGACACTGAGCAATAGGCTGGCATGTAATGAGTTTTGACATTTTTATAACGAATTCTTAAATGTAAGTGATTTGGCAGTAACCTGAGAGACATTAGAGGAATTCCAACTGGAAATAGATTGGTAAGGAAAACAAAACTTCTTGGCATTAATTCTTCATTCTGCAACTTGCAATTTAATAGGGTGACATCGAGTTCGATGAGTATTTAATTAAAAAAGTCATTTGATTGAAAGCAAGATTTTCCATTAATTATTTTATATATTTTGCACAGGTGTGTTTTAGATCTTCTAACTGAAAGTTTTTTGAGTTTTAATATGGCTAATATGTTTATTGTAACTACAACAACCAAGACCACAGCATCTGAATAATCTTCTTGTGTAATATTTTTGAACTTTCTCAATTAAACTATTATCTTTTGTTAGGTAAGAATTCCAAATTACATTCCCATAGCAAGCAAGCAATGGTCAAGCAATGGTCGAATATATGATATAAGCACGTAGCAAATTATTAACAGATTTAACTGTAAAAGAGCGAAAAAAATCAAGGCTAACCTTTGCTTTGCTAAATCTGCAATTTTTTGACAATTATGTGAGAAATTAAGGTTATGTGACATATATATATATATATATATATATATATATATATATATATATATATATATATATATAAAAAAAAAAAAAAAAAAAAAAAAAAAAAAAAAAAAAAAAATATCCTAGATCCTTAACCACAGTTGCTTCATTTAATAGTTGATTATTTATTTTATACTCAATACTGAGGCCTGTTACATAAAAACCTTTGTAAATTCTCATTTTACAACTCTCCGCCTATTTTTTGTAAAATACACGATAAAGGTTTTTCAACTTGTAATCCAGGGGGCATCTGCGCGCACTGCTGTGCGCTAATTGGTCGCAGCCACGTCATTTCATCTCCGCTGAACTATCAATATTCGCTGTGTCCTATATCCTCTATTATCCAATTTACAAAAAAATAGGCGGAGACTTGTAAAATGAAAATTTACAAACGTCTTTATGAAATAGGCCCCTGGTTACATCATTAAAAGGCTAAAATATGAGAATTTTCACACTATCTTCAGCCAGATTCAATTACCAATTTTTTGCCCACTCTGCCACATTGTCTTTTGGCATGTTGGAAAACTGAAGATACATATTCTCTTTATTAGTTGGTTAAATTCTGTACAAATCTTTGCATTATGTACGAATAGTTTAATTTCAGAGTTTTTAACACAACTAAAAATGTCATTAATATATATCAAAAATAAAAGAGATCCCAGTACTGAACCTTGTGAAACAGAACTGGTTACTTTATAAGAATAAGAAGGGAGTTGTTAACCACTACTTTTAAGGATCGGTTGAATAAAACCACCTTGATTTAATTAAGAAAATTTCCTTGACTTCATATTATTCAAATTTGTACAAAAGTTTTTCATGAGAAACCGCAAAAATCCAAATAAACCACATCTACAGATTTTTTTGTTTTTAAGAGCCAAGGTCCAATCATTTATTGCTTGAATTAGTTGCGTAAGAGTTGAACTTTTATCCTTAAAACCATGTTTAAACCTGGAAAAAAATCGTATGGAAAAAGGAAAAAAGTTTTTCACGGACTAATAGCACCATTGTTTTGCAGGAATTTGAAGGTAAAGTAATTGCATGCTAGTTTTCTTTTCTGTTTTTAATTTAAAAAAAAATAGGAATAACCAAAGCTAATAACCAATCACTTGGAAGTTTTTCAGTTTCAAAAGATGTGTTAAAATTATTGGCTAGTGGTTCAGCAAGCATTTTTGCCAAGCGCTTCAAAAAATATGCAGAAATACAATTAGGTGTTCTGGATAGCTTACTTGGCAAACTTTTTAAAGATTTTAAAACATCTTTAGTTGAAAATTTCATAGTATTTAATTTGTTTGTATTTTTCGGCTTAAAAAATGGAAGATTTCCATCATCATGAGTGAAGATGGAACTGAAATCTCACCAAATATTTTAGTATTTTCAGAATCTTCCACTGCAAGAATAGTCTTGTTTTTAACCAGAGCTGGAATAGAACATTTTGATTTAATTTTATTGTTAACAAATTTTTAGAAACTTTTGAGATCACCTCTATTAAGTGTTTGTTCTTTTAAGAAAATATGCTTTTTGACTGATTCTGCATATATTTTGTTAATTAATTTATACTCATCCTTAATATCTTTGTTTTTTCGCTTATGCCAAAGTTTTAACTTATTTTTTTAAGTTTAACAATTTTTGTTGAATATTTTGATCTTTTATTATTGTTACTAACAATTTTGGTTGGAACATGTAAATTTATTCCTTAAATTAGTTTTGATTTGAAACATTGTCATTACTCTTTAACATTTTTAGAGTCTTTAAAAAGTTCATCCCAATTATGAGAAGCAAAAAGTAGAAAGATAATATGATCATAGTCAGCTTTTTTAAAATTAGGACCCTTTTGCTACGTGAGAATAACACCTATGCAACTGATGATTTGGAAAAAGCAAATATGTTTAATGAGTTTTTTGCATCAGCTTATACTAAGGATAACAAAATTTCACCTGAGTTTAAAAAAATGTTGACAAAAATGTTGGATTACACTGGGTGTCGTTCTACTACGAAAAAGTAGTAACACAAATTAAACGACTGCCTGCAAAAACTTCTTCTACGCCAAAAACTTCTTGTACGTTTCTGGCAATTTTTATAAATTCTCTTGCTTCTGAGCTCGCGATTCTGTTTTGTATGATTTTTTAAATGACAATGAAAACAGGAGTTTTAATTGAAAGTGGAAATTTGCTATAGTAATACCAATTTTGAAAAAAGAGTTAAGATTTCAGGGCGAAAATCATAGGACCTGTCTCCTTATGTAGCAACATTTGTAAAATAGCCAAACATGTTATTCTAGATACGTTATTAAAATATCTTAACAAACATAATTTAATCACCAACGAACAGTAGAGCAAGGCACTCCACGTGTACACAATTATTAAGTATGTTAAACAAATGGATTAACCTAATTAATAAAAATTTTTGAATTGACACAATATATATTGATTTTTGTAAGACATTTGACAGCGTATGCCACACAAAATTATTACAAAAACTTAAATGTTATGGAATAAATTTTGAATTATTAAACTGGATAGAATCTTTTTTGTCTAACCGATCACAAATTGTATCGGTGGGAAAAGATTTCTTTCAACCCGAAAAAGTTGTTTCAGGGGTGCCCCAGGGGTCCCTTTTAGGTCCTATTCGGTTTTTGTTATATATAAATGATATCACTACATGTCTTCATGGAACTTCCAGGTCGATTTATTCATTCCCATGTCAGCAATTAGTTAAACGAACTAGTAAAAAAACATGGAGAACAAATTTTATTTTCTTTAAAACAACTGTTAATTTATATAATCAAACAGTAAAAAACAGTAAAATTCAGTAAAATAGTATTTTTTTCAGGCTTTTTTCGACACCCAATGGACAAAATAATCTATAATTTAACACTTTTGCCTATCCAGCTCAATTTTTTTATTCTCGATTCAACAACTAGTTAAAAAAACTAGTTAAAAAATGCGTAGAAAACAGATTTTATTTTCTCAAAAACAAAACTTTTTTATAAAAAGAGCCAAAGAAAATAATTCCCATTATTAAATCGCCTTAAAATCATAAGTTTCACCAATAATTTGCTAAAAAAAGGTTAAAATATGTTTGACTCCAAACACAAAAAATTATATAATAAAATATGTAAAATTTTCTGATAATTTTAAAACATTTGCTGAAATATAGGAAATTTTTTTTGATCATTTGCAAAACGATTTCAAGGTGCAGTTCTTTAAATGATCATGGATTTGTGATTAGTCACATTTCACCAGTAAAACCGATTTAAAAAACCTAACCGGGTTCTCAATTTTATTATGTTTTTATTGGTTTTCCAAAATAATTTATTCCTATATTTTGATGTGTTTAAAACTAGATTTTTTGAAAGCTAAAAACACGAGAATTTTTTTCATCAATTGCGCACACACGTAAAAAATAAGTAAACAAAACTTTTTAGGCAAATTTTCTGTACGTAACAAAACAATAATTTACAATATTTGACCGAAATTAAAAAACCGATTAAAAAAACTAACCACATTCTCAATTCTATCAAGAATACATGAAAATTTCTTGTTATATTATTATTTTATTGGTTTTCCAAAATAATTTCTTTTTTTATGTGTTTAAAACTAGATTTTTGGAAAGCTAAGAACACGAGGATTTTTTAATCGATTCCGCGTAAAAAATTAATAAATAAAACGCGATACTTTTTTAGGCAAATTTTCTGTACCTAACAAAATAATTTACAATATTTGACCAAAATTAAAAAACCGATTAAAAAAATAACCACGTTCTCAATTATATTATTATTTTATCGGTTTCCCAAAAATTTCTTAATTTTTTTGATGTGTTTAAAACTAGATTTTTGGAAAGCCAGGAACACGGGGAATTTTTTAATCGATTGCGCGTAAAAAATGAATAAACAAAACGCAATACTTTTTTTAGGCAAATTTTTTGTACGTAACAAAATAATTTACAATATTTGACCGAAATTAAATACAAGTTCAAATAACTTCATGCGAAAAACCTTTTTTAACAAAAAAAATATTTATAAAAATATGCAATAATAAGTTTTTTTTAAAGAAAAATCACATACATAGCAAAAATTAAAGGCTGGTTTAGGCTTCAGTAATATTACAAAAAATACACAAATTGATGGTTTATTTTAATAAACTCAATAAATTATTTATTTTAAAATTAAAAAAAACATGTTTTAAGCATAAAATTGTCATAATATTTTTATTTTTATTTGTTTTCAAAATTTATTTTTTTAATTTGATTAGATGCAGATTGAATAGTTTAAATTAAGAAATTGTCTTGATTTTTTTTATTTGTGTAAAACTGGTGGATTACACACACGTGCGTACAAAAAAGACTAATAAAAAAAGAAATTTTTCTTAAATCTCAAAAGCAAAGCTGTTATTCAAAAAATTACAATATGAAAGATCATAAGTACTTTTTGACTGTTTTTAAATTATTTTGATTTAATTTGATGGAAACAAAGCCTTGATCGCCAAAAACTTAAATTTAAATAGTTTACTTTCGACCTGTCAATAAGTGAATAGAGCGACAGGAGAGTCCCGCGACACAACGGTTCTGCGAGATGACGGTCCTCAGAGGCGAAAGGTACAACACAATGGTCCCAGGAATGATAGGGAGTATGACACAATCGTTATGAAAGAATGCATTGGCAATACTACTGTTGCGACGTTGAGAAAAACAATATTTTTACAACATTAAGAAGCGTGCAAACCAATTAAATTAGACCAAATAAAATAGACAAAAGATTTTAAAAATTTTACCATCTTAAGTTAAAGATAATTTTGAACACAGTTTTATGCAATCTTGTGTTTCTCTTTAAAGTTGAATTTTTATTTTGATTTAAAATTTTGAAGTTTGATTTATCCTCTTTAAACAAGCTAAAACGCTTTTGCATTGATTTTTTTTATTTGTGAAAATTGAAAAAGCTTTTTGGAAAGCTAAGAATGGGAGGATTTTTTTAGTGGATTGCACACGTGCGTAATAAAAGACTAATCAAAAACGCGATGTTTTTTTAAATTTTAAAAGCAAAGTTTTTATTCAATAAATCACCCTGAAAGATTATATTATTTATTTTGCGTTAAGATACTGAGCGATTTTGAGAAGTGAGGGAAGGTTTGTGATCACTCTTTTTGCTGGTGAAACCGATTTAAAAAAACTCCCCTTGTTCTCAATTTTAAAAAAATATGGGCCCTAGCCTTTCTAGTGTGTAATAATAAGACGCGATGCAGGCGTCGTCGCGGTTATTTACAAATTAAGTCCGATTGTATTCGGACAGCTATTACCCGCATACGAGGTAAGTTTTTTCACGGTGAGAGGTGTTTTCTTATTGGTAACTCAAGGCTAACTGACCTCAATTAAATTGTCTATTTAGCAAAATTGAATCGTCTATTTAACAGCAATTTAAAATTTTAAAATAAAAACTGTTTAGTATTAAAAATGAAATTGTTTTGTTTATCAAATAACTAAATTTGGAACTAAATTCCTTTTTTATAGGCTAAAGTTCACTAAAATTAGTATATTTCGTGAAAAAAGCGCGAAATAAAAAACTCCGTGTTCCATTAGCTTTTTAAACTTCATAACTGCACAATTGTAATTGGTCTTCTACTTACAAATTAACGAGGTCAGCCAGATATAAGTCAATCATAGTCAGCCCCATTAAGCAATCAGGCCCTGAAAAAAGATTTTAATATGAAGATCAATTGCCTCAATTATGGCCAGGTTTACCTACGCATTCGAGGAAAACTTTTTTTGTTGCTATTATTAGCGGTCTTTGTTTAATAGCTGAAATACAGTAAAAGATAGATTTTATTTTACTTAACGGTGCGGTGTGGAATCAAACTTTTTATCATCGATTTTAATATTTTTTGTGAAAACATTGCCCCTGCCCCCAAGAGCCTACAAAAATTTTTTCAACAAAATATCTCCAGTAGTTCAGAAGTTATGACCCCCCAAAAATGGCGTTTTTCGACAATTTTGTGCGTAACAGATTGCTCAATGGGTATAACGATTTACGTTAGAAATTATTCACTCAAAGAAGGCAGCAACTTCCTACTTTAATTTGATACCTTGATCGTTAACATTGGTGCAATTTTTGTCGAAATATTGCGTTTCCCATACAAAAAACCCACAGCTTTTTCATTAAAAACACCAAACAAGGGCAGTGATTTTGTGAAGTTTTGCCAACTTTTTTTTGCTTCACTTCGTGTTTTTAGCGAAATAATCAAGGGTTTTTTGTACCAAAAACCCAAAATCTCGACAAATACTGCCCCAATCCTAACGATCAAGGTATCAAATTAAAGTATAGAAAATCGCCGTTTTTTTAAAATACATAATTTGTAACCTAAATTGATATACTCATTGAGCAATCTTTCACGTACAGAATTGTCAAAAAACGGCATTTTTGTGGGGTCATAACTCATCAACCACTTGAGATATTTTGT
>JASAMX010013978.1:0-26309 GCA_030248175.1 Microlaimidae sp. YZB2_3 | reverse complement strand
GATGGGTCCAAAATTTTGGCTCAAGGCCAGGGGTGGACCCCCTGTCCCCCCAAAAACACCTATGGCCCCATCTGGCGTTCCTTCTCCTCTCCCCAAAAAACTAATGAGCACTTTTTAAATCGAGTTTAATTCTACAAGAGCGTTTTCAATCAGATCTATATAATATACCAATCCAAAAAATATTGCAAAGCCGAAAATATGATATGGTGTAGCTGTTTTAATGGTGAGAGGTTTTTAGGATTAACAACATTATTTTAATGTCAGATAAAAAGATGGTAATATTTTTCATTTTTATTAATTTTCATGTTAGTTTGGTTAGTTAACATCTCATCACAATAGTAAATGAAGTGAGGAGGTGGGTTATCTAAAATAATTTTTATAAATTTCACTTTTAAATTTCTGTATTTTTGAACTTCATGACTTATTCATGAATCATTACCCATCAAGGCTTAACTCATAATGACCTTAGTATTTCTTTAACTGTTGTGCTTTTTATTGAAAAAAAAATTTTTTAGTGGTTCAAAACAGTAAATTAAACTGATTTGATTTGACATCACAATCCCCTGAATCGTGTATTTGCTTGCCCCCCTCCCCGAAATTTTGGGGAGGGGGGCTACCCCCCTCCCCAAAACAAAAACCTGAGTACGTCCCTGACTAAGTGCATTTTTTCCCTCCAATTTCCGGCCACCGCTTGAATATTCGTATTTTTTGGGTATTTTCTCAAAAATGCAAAATGCGCTAAATTTTTAATTTAGACGCTAAAACTACCCTAGAAATTTTAATTCCAGATGATGTTTATTACACAATTTAAGGTGTTTTGTCCTTTTCTATATAAAACATGTGTTTAAAATGTTAATACAAGGTTAATAATGTTTATAGTAGTTTTATTTAACATGTAGGTATTGTATAAGTCCCCTACTCCATTGATTTGACTGATCGAAAAGTAATATATGCATGTAAAACATTCCTATACCCGAAAGAGTTCTTGTAGACCTCAATTTTGAGGTTATTTTTTCGATATAAGTCTTCTTCAAAAAGTTATGAGCCCATTTAAGCCCAAAAATTGCCTATTTTTGGTATGTACAATTTATGTTGTTAAGAAAAAATATATTGTTAAGCAACAAAATAAATTAAAAACTATTTTTTACAATGCTAAAAGTCTAAAGAATCTAAAAATATTTGTTGGTCACATGGACCACCAAAAACATGGACAACAATTTTTGTTTGGCTTTAAAGTTAATTTAAGCGTATTTTTGCTAATATTAGTTATCCTAAGCTTAACCAAAACCTAAAAATCAAGCTAAATTGTATTTTGACATATTTTGATTACATGTTTTTGACAAATTTTTATTTTTTTCAGAATTGAAATTTAGCCCATTTCTAACTGGTTGTCATACAAAAATGGTAGACACCTAAAAATTTTTTGAACTATATTTAAAGCCCCCACACTCTGAGCAATTTGAAAAAAATACATTTAAGTTATTTAAAAGCTAAATAAAGATTTTTCCTTGACAGCATAAATTGTACATACCAAAAATAAGCAATTTTTGGACTTACGCTTAAATGGGATCATAACTTTTTACGGAAGATTTTAATTGTAAGAATAACCTCAAAAATGATGTCTACGTGTTCAATTTATGGTATACAAGTGTTTTATATGCGTATTTTATTTTTCGATCGGTCAAACTGATAATTGGTACACGTATGGGAATTGTACCTAACAAACATGTATATATGCCTTTAACTATTGAACAGAATAATCGATTTGAAATCGAAAAACACTGTCAATTTAATCTACCCGCACGCGAAGCGGGGAAAATTTGGGTTTTTTTACTATTTAGACTATTAATATGCTTTTGGAACTTTGTAAAGCATCAGGAAACTTTCTGTATTAATATTAAAGAAAAAAAAATTTTCTCTCTCAAAATTAAAAAAGGTAAGGGTCCCCCTTATCAGTGGCGTGCCCAGGATTTTATTTTGGGGGGGTAAGTACTAACCCTGAAGGGGGGTCTGGGGGCTCTTGCCCCCCAGATATGGGGGATCTGGGGGGCCAGAATGCCCCCCCCCCCCGGGGAGAAAATTTTGAATTTAAGGCGCTAAAATACAATAGAAATTTTAATTCCAGATGATACTTATTACAAATTTTAAGGTTTTTTTATACCAATACATTTAAAACATGTGTTTAAACGTTATTAAAAGGATAATAGGGGTTATAGTAGTTTTATTAAACATTATGCCTTAACTACTGAACGGGATAATCGATTTGAAATTAAAAAAACTAAGATAAATTGTCAATTTAAACTACCCAAACCTAAGATCAATAAAAATAAAAAAATCCGGCTTCTTGCCGTGATTTTGGGAGGGGAGGGGGGGAAAAAAAATTTTCTCTCCCGAAATTTAAAAAAACGGCCGTCCCCCCCAAAAAACCGGCTTCGCCGTTTTCCCGGGGCCCCCCCCCCGCCTCCTTCCCCTCGGGCACCCCACTGCCCCTTAAATACGACAAAATCAGGCTTCTCCGGATTTGGGGGTGGGGCGACCGCCCCCAGGCACCCCACTGTTTCGAGCTAATAATCAGTAAAGGTTAACAAAATAATCTTCAAACATTTAGTTTTGTTTCAGGCGGCCATAAAGGCCAAGCTGGAGGAGTTAGGCGCCTACGTAGATGACGAACTACCCGATTACGTCATGGTCATGATCGCCAATAAGAAAACCCGGGAGCAAATGGCCGACGATCTGAGTCTTTTCCTCAGCAAAAACGCACAGACATTCACCAAATGGTTAGAATTTTTTCAAATTAAAAAAGTTATGGTTTTCCCCTTATAATTCTCACGGAAATCTTTCAAAATTTTAGTGTTAGGGGTGGGGGTCAGATTTCAAAATCTAGAGGGGGGTCAGGGGTAAAAAATTCGAAAATTTGAAAAGGGGCCCCTGGATTTTTTTTAGGGGGGCCCCAAAGTTTCGAGGCTAGGGGGGTGAACCCCACCCTACCCCCCCCTTGTTCATCTATGCCCTTACCTCTGTTTGATACCCACCTTTATTATTATCCCTATTATCAACAAATTATAAGTCCTAGTTCACACCAGAGTGACATGTGACAACGCGGTTGTGGTGACAAGTGACAAGTTTTAGTCTAATAGCGTAAACGCGCGCGGAATGCATTGTCATTTATCACTCGGGTGTAAACTTGCCCGAATAGTAAAACTAAACTATAAGGTTTCAGACCAATGGTGTTACATTATAACTAGTATTAAGCAATGGCGTTATTATAACTAGTCATATTTCTGAAACATCACCACAGTGGAATTTGTTACATTGATAGTTAACATTTAGGTGACAGAGCGGCGGTATCCGGCCCCTGAACGCGGCGCCAAACCCGGTCTTTTTTTGAAAGCCATGACGCCAGCTAAGTGATCCACGACCTCCGTGGATAGTGGAAGGATGAAGAAGTGGACAGATAACAGCGATGTAAGTCTCTAAAGTCTGAGGGAAAATTGGGCGATGGGCCGTTCCGGATGTTCCGGGCAAAATTTGGAATTCTGGGTGCC
Source organism: Microlaimidae sp. YZB2_3 (assembly GCA_030248175.1). Taxonomy (NCBI): domain Eukaryota; kingdom Metazoa; phylum Nematoda; class Chromadorea; order Desmodorida; family Microlaimidae; species Microlaimidae sp. YZB2_3. The sequence continues at coordinate 22,764 of JASAMX010013978.1, read as the reverse complement.
TGTTCAGGATTTTTGGAAATCTCAATTTTGGTTCTGGTGTTCTGGGGGTTTCACAGTTTGATAGGCAGTTCTGGTTCTGGTTTTTGAAAATCACAATTTCGGTTCCGGGGGTTTTGCAGTTTGATGGGCAGTTCTGGTTCTGGATGTTCCAGGCAAAATTTGAAATTTCGGTTTTGGTTCCTGTTCCGGATTTTAGAAATTTTCAATTCCAGTTCCGGTGTTCCAGGTGTTTCGCAGTTTGATAGCACTCAAAGCAAGTGGCTACTTTCTACTTTAATGTGATACCTTGATAGTTAGGATTGATGCAATATTTGTGAAGACAGACATGTGCACTGCCCCCCCCCCCCCGGTTAAAACGGGGGGGGGGGCAATTCCAAAATGGGGGGCACGGGGGGGCAACTTTTTTGAAAGGGGGGCAATAAAACGGGGGACAAGCAGGGGGGAAAGAAAAAAAAGAAAAAAAAGAAGGGAAAAGGGAAAAAAAGCAAAAATAAGGTAAAAATAGGTCTAAAATAGCTTTAAATATATTGAAATAGGCCAAAAACTGCAAAAAATTGGTGATGATGGCGTCATCATAGGTCAAAAATGGCGTAATATTTTTAGGGTACTTTTTCATTTTTTGGGGGGGGGGGGGGCAATGAAACGGGGGGGGGGCGAATCCTCCAGTAAAGCGGCGGGGGGGGGCATTTTCAGACCGTGCACAGGTCTGTGAAAATATTGCGTTCTTTGTACAAAAAAACCCGCAACTTTTTTGTTAAAAACACCAAACAGCAGCAATGATTTTGTGAAGTTTGCCCAACCTTTATTTCCTTCACTTTGTGTTTTTAGCAAAAAAATTGCGTTTTTTTGTATGGGAAACGCAATATCTTGACAACTATTGCACCAATCTTAATGATCAAGGTATCAAGTTAAAGTAGAAAATAGCCGCTTTTTTGAGTACATATTGTAACTCGAATCATTATACTCATTGAGCAATCTTTGACCTACAGAATTTTCAAAAAACGCCATTTTTGGTGGGTCATAACTTCTGTACCACTGGAGATATGTTGTTGAAAAAAAATTTGTGGGTTATTTGGGGGCAGGTGTAATGTTTTTACAAAAAATAATCAAAATCAAAGACAAAAAGTTTGACTCCGCACTGCACCTTTAAGTAATAAAAAAATCATTATTGACATTATTGCATTGTGTGAATATGACAACTCATAACTCGACTGACATACTATTTTGCACCATCACCCCCTGACTGTACAATTTGAATTTAAAAGGCGTCATATTTCTTGAACATTAACACAATGGACATTGTTACAAATGCAATAATTTACTGTATGTTTAAGAGGGACCGCCTCCAAACCGATGGATTCAGAACTCCAACTTCAAGGAGATTTGTCAGAAAATTGTGGCTGGAATCAAGTCCAATCTGGCCCGCGCCCCATTAAAAATCGGGTAAGTGGTTTTATTTGTATTTTATTTCTAGCTCAGTCCGCAGAAAGTAGACGGTTTGCATTTTCTCATTTGGACTTTGTGGGTAATGAAAAATTTGTTGGAATATTAAAAAACAATTTTATTGGAAGATTTAGCAGAATGCTCAGACGCGGGTAGTCAAACCATCTTTCTGTGGACTGGACCTTTTGAGATGTGGTTTGTGGCGAAAACGCCGGTTATATGGGTATATACTAGAGTTGTAGCAGATTTTTTTTGTTCTTGTTCAAGAAGAAGTACCTTGTTACTGTTCAAGAACAAAAACTTTGTTTTTGAACCATCAGAAAAAAGGTTCTCAAGTTAAAAACTTTAAGTTCAAACGTGCCCTTTTAATCCAATGGCTTTGTATAAATAAATCTGAAACTGGAAAAACACTGAAATCTGCTTAGAAATTCTAGAAACCGCTGTCATTAATGTTTTCAGCTGCTGCTCTGTCTGAGGCTTAAAAAGTTGTCGCTTTTGGGTTTAGTCAAAATTTCTGTCACTAAAATGATAGGTGTCAGTTATCTACACAATAGTTTTAAAAGAGGCCTTTTGGAATGCTTTGCTTGTAAGAATTTTTGATGACAACCACCCATTTGCAAGCCAAAAAAATAAATATCTGTTATGTTTAGTAATCAGACCTGTGCACAGTCTGGAAATGCCCCTTTCTTTTTATTGCCCCCCCCCCGCCCAAAAATGAAAAAGTATTTAAAAATTATGGCGCCATTTATCTATCATGACGCCATCATTGCAGTTTTTAGCCTATTTCAATGCATTTTAAGCCATTTTAGACCTATTTTTACATATATTTCACATTATTGTCCCTTTTTCACTTTTTTTCATTTTTTTCTTTTTTTTTGCTTTTTTTTCTTTATCTCACGCTTCCCCCCATTTTATTGCTCCCCTCTGTTTCAAAAAAGTTGTCCCTGTGTCCCCCCTGATTTGGAATTGCTCTTCTCCCCCTCCCAAAAAAAACCCCATGCCGGCAATGTGCACAGGTCTGTTCGCATGTATGCTCTAAAGTATTATATTTCAAATCTGTAATTTTTTATTTTATTTTTATTTTAGCACCGCATTACAGAGAGACTTTCAGATGCATTGGGAAGTTTAGGCGCGGAGCGCCACCTACAGGAAACCGCGCCCACCTACCAGAACACCTCCATGCTCATACGGCAGCTCGCCAGTTGGGCTAACGCCCACCTTGTCCAAGGAACCTTTTCAGAGCTCTGGAGACACCGCCAGACTGACAAGCTCCAGAATTCCAGCCGGTTCTAATAAATAACTGAATTGTAATAGTCAGATGATGTTTGAAAACTGACATCTTTTTATGTTTCTGTTTTATTTTAAATTTTTGTCATACTTGTGCGATTTTTTGTACGTATAATCAAAAATATATTAACATAAAAAATGTCCAACTGTGCACTAAGTTTTGACCAAAATTATGCTAGAATCGTTGCAAACTGGCAAGTTTTCTAGTGAAAGTCTGCCATTTTCAGCTAGTTTCCCCATACAGCTATTTTTATAACATAGTTTTTGCGATTTCCTTGGCATAGCACTCAATAGTTCTTTATTCACTCTGCAATTTTTTTGCACTGCAACACTTGCTGCACAAAAAATTAGCCATTGGTCTTTTTTTGTTTAAAAACGTTGAAAAGTATTTATTTCATTATTTCATTAAAATTAAAATATTTTGACATTTTGACATCAAATAAACAAATTTTAGACATTTGAACACAAGGTTTTCATTGTGCAGCAGTTTAGGTTTGATGGCAAAAAAGAACTTAACCAACAACTAAGCCTAAATGAAGGATAAAAAAGGTCAAAATATTTTCTGATGGTTTCAAGATCCCTCCCTAGTTGCGGCTGTAAAGACCCCTAGCCAGCCTGGCAGTGCAAAAATATTTATAATATAAAGTGCAAAGGAAATCTTCAGTGCAATAAACTAATGATGTGTTATAAATCGGTTTGGGAAAACCAGCAAAAAGAATGGTGGATTTTTCTATAAATAAAGTTGCACAAACTGGCGCACTTTTCTATAAAAATTTTAATAAAAAATAAGAAAGCAGTTATATTTATTTTGATATTAAAGTTTAAGTCCTATTAACAGTCCTTCTTTAAAGTGGTTTTGCATTAAGCCTCATCAAAGGTGCGGTGCAGAGTCAAACTTTTTGTCTTCTATTTTGATAACTTTTTTCAAAAACCTTACCTCTTCCCCCAATAGTCCACAAAAAATTTTTTAACAAAATATCTCCAGTGGTTCAGGAGTTATGACCCACAAAAATGGCGTTTTTTTGACAATTCTGTATGTGACAGATTGCTCAATACGTATAACGATTTATGTTTAAAAGTATGTACTCAAAAAAAGCGGCTACTTTCTACTTTAATTTGATACCTTGATTGTAAAGATTGGTGCAGTATTTGTCAAGATATTGCATTTAATCCTCTATTTTTTCGCTAAAACACAAAGTGAAGGAAAGAAAGTGTGGGCAAATTTCACAAAATTACTGCTGTCTTGTGTTATTATCAAAAAAATTGCGAGTTTTTTGTACAGAAACGCAATATTTCAACAAATTTTGCGCAAATCTTAACGATCAAGGTATCAAATTAAAGTAGAAAGTAGCCGCTTTCTTTGAGTGCATAATTTGTAATTTAAATCGTTTTACAGAATTGTTGAAAAATGCCATTTTTGAAGGGTCATAACTCCTGAACCACTGGGGATATATTGTTGAAAATTTTTTTGTGAGCAATTGGGACAGGGGTAATGTTTTCACCAAACAATATCAAAATCGAAGACAAAAAGTTTAACTCTGCACCTCACTTTTAAGCATTATAAAATACGACTATGAAAAGCCATAAAATTCAGAAATAGAAAATGTGTAATTGTTTATTATGTTTATTAAACAGGGGACTGTGGGCATAAACAAATTGCGCATAGTTGTAAATAAAATTACTGTGGCATACAATCGAATTGGATAATTTTTCACTGAACAATTTATTGTAAACGTAAAAAGCCAAATAACTTCGGAATTTTCATTGTTTTTTTTTTAATGAATCTTCCAAAACAAATATAAGACATGTATTCATTTTGGGGTATGTTCAATGATTCACATAAGGACAAAATTGGCTTAATACAGCTACAAAAATTGTATTTCAAATAAAATAAAACATATATTCTGAAAAAGATAATTATTAAAAAAGGTCTGCCCTTGGTTTCTATATTTTTCAAAAAAAATTATTATTGGTTTTTGAATAAATTTTCCAAAACAAAGATAACATACATGAATGTATTCAATTGTTTGCAATATTTTGGGGATTGATGCACGGATGCATAAAGTTGGCTTAATACAGCAACAAATAGATGTGTATTTGAATTAAAAATTGCATTCTAAAAGAAGGCGAATCTTCAACAAAAGTGTTATGTTTTTGTGTTTTCCTCAGAAATCAATAACATGTAAAGAAAATTGCGTTTTTGACCCCTTATTTAAATTATGAACAAAAAAAAACGCCTTAAGACAATATATTAAGAGTTATAAACGATAAAAACAAATATTTTCAATTAAATATTAAAATAATCAGTATTTCATCTATCTTGCAATTAAACCTTTAGATTGTATTTCATACTTTTAATAATGCATTATCATTTTAACAGTGCCTATTTCAAATAATTTCAGTTAACAGTCAGAAAAATATTTGCTGGTGTTGAGAGAGCAATAGAAGTATGTTATTACGTCATGATATAAGTAGGCGTGGCATAAATGACACACTGTTGCAGCTACGTTTGGTTTGCCTTTAGATAAAAATTATTGTTACCTACATAATCCTTGAACTATTCTTAATGGAATAAATGTTTCAGCAAAACTCAATTCCCAAAATTAAGGATTTTATAGCCTAAATTCGGCCAAATGTCAGGTTTTGATGAAAATTGCTGTTTTGTACATAGCTTGTCGGTAACTGTTGTAGTGCGCTACGCATGCACATCAAAAATGGTCAAAATTGTCATAAAATGTTAGCACAAGGTCTATTCTTATACAAACACAAAAATCGCCGATTTCTGAAATAATTTTTTAGATATTTGACGCCAAATATAAATTTTCCAAATCCATACTAATTTTGGGCACCTTTTACACCACCATAACACACTAAATTCATTCACGAAATTCGTAAAAAATTAAAAGTACATTAGAAAAACATTAGAGCATTTAATTTTAACATGTAATGTTGATTTTGATTGAAAAATTAACGCGCACTTCCCAAAAAACCACTATGTTTACTATATCGCGGGGTATAACACTGAGAAGGTCAACTACTGTATCAAATACAATTTAATTTTGGACACACAAATTTTGCAGAAACACTCCGTTAAAACCGTTAAATGCGCGTTTAATTTCAAAACACTGGTTAAAATCGAATAAATTCCGATATTATAACACCTTAAAACCAAGTAAACCATTTTTTAGTCACTGTTGTTGTTAAAAACCACGGGTAAAATAAAAAATAGTGTGCGAAAATCCTTACGAGGAACTCGTGAATAACTCAACTCTTGTCAGTTTTTTAATTCAATGAAATATTGTTTCAATTTGGGGTAATTTTTCATTGTATTAACGGCTTATTAATAGACTTAGGCTTTTGTTTAGGGTTAGTTTTGCGTTATTTTAAATCAGCCCTTGCTAACCATTTTCAGTCAAAACGTACCGGGTTATTTTACCTCATAACACAAAGTTGTCCAAAGATTCTTCAGAACAACTTGTTTGCACGTTGGCAAACGATTGCGCATAAAAAAACATTAAATAATACCTTCTTCCTCATCATCGCTGGCGTAGATGGCTTGAAATTCCTCCCAGTTTTCACGATAGTACAGTTCATCCATTTTCTCCCTCGGGATATTGTACAGGGCTTCCGAAGCGGCTTTGTAGTTGGGGGTCCCGTGGATAATCGCTTTTACGCCACTTTTCGGGATAATGGAAATCCCGATTTTGGCTCCAGTGGCCATAGCCAGTTTATCGGCTTTCTTACAGAGGTTTTCTCGCCCTTGCTTGAGAAATTCCTATAAAATATCAAAAATTTTACTTTAAAACTTACAAAAAACGTAAAAAAGTAAATTACTTAAATATCAAATGTGTCATGAATATAAAAATTTCAGGAGATTTTTAAAATCTTCACGAAAATCTTAAAACATGTAGGGGAACATAAAATAGACCATTACACATACTTGCATTTTATTTTGACAGTGATTAACGTTTTAATGATATTTTGTATTAGAAACGTTAAATAATGCTGCGCCTATAAATTTGGCGTTTGTTTTTTGTGTTGTTTTTTTTTTTTTTGTTTTTGTTGGGGGGGGGGGGGGTGGGGGGGGGGGGGGGGGGGGGGGGTGGGTGGGGGGGGGGGGGGGGGGGGGGGGGTTTCAATTTCAATATGCAAATTTCCGTTCATCAGAGTCATGAATATTGCAGGGCTGCGCCTATAAATTTGGCACAATTTCAATAACTAACACGTGTTATCAGAAACACGTAAAATACACCTAACACATGCACAACAGTTTTCCCTACATTTAATATTAAAAAAAGAATATCTATGTTTTTAATCAGATGTAGGTTTTCAAAACATAATTAATAAGTTAAGTTTTTGTACATTTATTATGAATTTAGTATTTCTTATAAGTACCTTTATCCTCCTTGCGTTGTATACTTTTCCGTCAGAATCCGTCAGAAGAATTTTTTCTTGGCAATAGAATAAACAAATTTAACATAATCTTGGTCGTTTTTGTGGGCTTTCTCAAACTTTTCGCGTTCTTTCCTTCTCTCGCTCTTAGTTAATACCTTGTTTATAACTTTAGGCATGTTTTATAGAGAAAATAAACTGGAATTTTTAAAACTTTTTATAAACTTTGTGAGGCGCGACTGACGCAGAAACGTCGAGTTTGCGAGTTTGTGAGTTTTTTTGTTTGTTCTGGGAAATTTGCATATGACATAAAAACACATGACGCATATGTAAATTCTGGTGGTTCAGCTTTGGTGAAAATGCGTATAAGAAAATTTTTTTATGCGTGTGGTACTTAGTACCGTAAAAACTGTTTTGTTATAATGTATTGGACTGCTCGCTAAAAACCAAAAATCAAAAACTTTGTTTATTGTTTGTTCAAATAATCTTTTGCGCAGTTTTGCATAAGACTTCTAAATGTATATAATTTGCAGGCTTAAATCGTCCATACTAAGAATATATGTATAATAGAGAAGAATATGACACTCAATACAAACTTGAAATCAATGCGTAGAACCAAGAATATATAAGAGAGAAATGTACCACTCAGTACAAATTTTTGTTCGCATGCGTGCGCCCAAATGAACCGTATTTACCTCCCCGGGGATAGGCAAACCGACTTCCCCGGGGAGGTAAATACGGTTCATTTCGGCGCACGCATACAAACAAAGATTTGTACTGAGTGGTACATTCTTCTCTTAGGGTAGGTGACGCTATTTTGGACACGCCCTAATTTCGAACAGCGGCTGCTGCGCGCGTTAAACTGACCCTCAAAAAAGGTAAATATATCATTCTGTAGAGGAGATTTCGGGCTACACGCTGATATAAATTTTGTAGCATCATGTTAAGTATAACGCGCATAACAGCCGCTGTCCGAAATTAGTGCGTGTTTGAAATTGCGTCACTTACCCTATATATTCTTGGTAGAACCTATAATATTTACGAATTTCTACCCCTGCGCGGTCGCAACCGCACACACATAGAAAATACTTAATAACAACTGGCAGGGGGTAGAAATTCGTACTCCTTATAAGTTCTACGAATCGTTTTTGAATTTGTATTGAGTGTCATAATCTTCTCTATTATAAATTCTGTACATACCTATATCTGAAACGTAAGGCGAGTCCAGTCATACCCACTGCGCAACCTGCCGTCGTCCCTATTGCCCTGCACCGGCACCAGCTTCCGCGTTGGACTTTTGTGGACTTTTGGAATGGACTTTTGAAAAGGAGCTTTAGAATGGACTTTTGAAATGGAGTTTTAGGATGGACTTTTATGAACTTTTGGAATGGACTTTTGGAATGAAGTTTTAGAATAGACTTTTGAAATAGAGTTTTAGAATTAACTTTTGGGATGGAGTTTTAGAATGGACTTTTGGGATAAACTTTTAGAATGGACTTTTGTAATGGAGGTTTGGAATGGAATTTGGGAATGGACTTTTGGGATGAACTTTTGGGATGAAGTTTTAGAATGGACTTTTGTAATGGAGGTTTGGGATGAAGTTTTAGAATGGACTTTTGTAATGGAGGTTTGGAATAGAATTTGGGAATGGACCCTTCAAATGGAATTTTGGAATTGACTGTTGGAAAGGACGTTTGGAATGGCCTTTTTAGAAGGGTGGCGGTGGCGAGCCAAGTCTGAATCCGATCCAAAAGTTTATTATCAATTGCAAAAATCGGCGAATTGCACACCTGCAGAATCACGAGTGCAGAATCTGAACAGCGATCTTACATTTTCATAGAACATCTGGATTGGATAGACAGAATAAAAGGCCCTTCCTGAGTAGGCAGAAATGTCGTGGGAATCACATTGTAAACACCGGCGGCACACTTTCCAGACTTGCAATACAGTAGCCAGGCCAATAAGCCGCCCCCCTGGGCTGGTTCGCGAAAAGGTTTATTCCGCGCATAAGAGACCTGAACCAGATCAAAACCCACGCTGTACTGTTTGGGGCCCTCGAGTTCCGTCAGAAGTTGATTTTCATCCGAACCCTCGTCCATTTGGCAGGTGGGATTGTTCTTGTAGGTCTCCCGATTGTTTGGACAACCGCCCGCCGTCTTCTCTTTCCACTGCCCAGATAATGTTTAGCTGAATTTTACTTGGTCTTTTTCGCACTGTATGAGTACACCTGCTCTCTCAAGGACTGTCCTGAACGTCCGATCTTCTTCCCTTCTTCGTCTTGCAATTTAAAGCAGTGAACCTGAAACGCGTCTTTAATGCAAGCGTGGGTTATGATTCGAATCCATGTCTTAAAAATGACATCAAGCAGCTGTTCTTGTTCTTTTCGTTTCATTCGCTTGTTTATGTGTGTTTGGTTCGTGCAACTGAGTGCGGGTTCCATAAACAAGTCGCGCAATTCAGTTTCCTGTTCGGACACATTCTGAATTGTTTTTTTAATAACCAACGAACCATAGGTTCCAAACATGTCTGAGGTGGTTGAATATGCCACACACGAGTTCAACGCTTCTAGAAAAGGCAAAAGTGACAACTTTGGAGTGTGCAAATATCCTCTGCTGAGGTGCACCAAAAACGAAAATTCTTCTTTTTGAATCTCTAGCTGTTTCTTCTCGTCAGGCCCCATCCTTAGACAAGTACACAAATCCAGAATTTTCCCATAAGTATCTGCTTTGGCTGAACCACGATACTTTGACCTCAATGAGCTTAAAAGTAGTTTGTATCATTTGCACTATAAATAGCTATAAAGCTTTCATGCTGTACAATTAATTAATATTTATACTGAAGGGTGTTTTTTTAATAATTAAATTTTTTTTAATATCTTTTGCAATATAGGGTCGTGCATTTAATTTCGGCACTTTTTCAAGTTTTGATTACGTATCTTATCATAACTTGGTCCCAAATTGGAATTCAGAATTGATTGTTAGCTCGTTAAAAACTAGATAAATGGGCAAAAAAGGACAGTTGTATTCATCATCTACCAATTTTTCCTTTGGCTGTGGTAAAATGTTAAAGCAAAATGGGCGAAAGGTGCATTTAATTTCGGCACTTTCGAAAATGTATTTAATTTAGACACTTTAAAATATTTTTCCATTTTTGACCCAGGTAAAAGCAAATTACAGTAAAAATAATAAATTTGCTACTAAATGTAGCAGTCTACTTTTAAATTAGCCATAAATCATTAATATTGGCCTAAAAACAAAAAGTTATAGTCTGAAGAAAAAAGTGCCGAAATTAAATGCACCAAATGAATTTTCCAAAGTGGCCATTTTCAAAATCGTTCCATCTAAAACGAAATTTCCATCGATGTTGATTGTTTTTTGTATCAGTGTGTTCAGAATTAAAAACTACCCAACTTATTAATATAACACATTTTGATCAAACAAAGCTGAAAAAAGTTATGGCCAAAAAACGGTTTTAAAAATGTCCAAAAAGTGCCAAAATTACATGCATTACCCTATTTTAGTTATACAGTCTTAGTTTTTTAACATAAAAATAACTGGACTATGAGAATTTTTTCCAGAAAGTTTCAGCTCGTTCCATACACGGTTTACCAAGTTATAAGCCATTCAATTAAGTTATGTCGTTTTAGATAGTGAAAACTTTGTACTTGGTCAATTTTTAGATTTTGGAATTTTCAGTTGCAATTGCGCTCTAATTGGGGTATTTTTTAACTTGGATTTCAATTCTGTCATTTACTTTTCCTTGAAATTATTTTTTTATTGTTTTTTACCATTTGGTGTTTTTTGTATGTAGAGTAGTTTTTTTTCTTAAATTGGCAAAAAATAAGGAAAATTTTATTTTTCAGAAAAAATAAGTAGCAGAATTGAAATCTAGCAGAATTGAAAGTTAGAAATTACCCTTATTATATGCGTAATTTCAACTTAAAATTCCAAAATTTAAAAATTGGTTAATTTTTAAATTTTTCACTTTCTAAAATGAAAAGGCTTAATTAAATGGCTTGTAACTAGGAAAAACCATGGGTATATAACAAAGGGTATGAAACTTCGAAGAAAAAATGGGGATCCACTGGTTCAGGGGTGTTATGGGACGCCCATTACGCTAAGAGTGTTATGGGTGTCCCATAACACTCCTATTTTTGTTTAAACATTAAAACAAAAATAAGAGTGTTATGGGCGTCCCATAACAGGGTTACCGGCGTCCCATAACGCTGTTATGAGTGTCCCATAACACCCCGGGACCAGTAGATCCCCATTTTTTCTTTAGAGTTTCATACCCTTTGGTATATACCCTTGGTAAAACGTGCATGGAATGAGCTGAATTTTTTGCGAAATAATTCTCGTAAATTATTTTTATTATTAAGCTGTATTCTAGGCAATTTCTTCAATAGTATGTTTATTTTTAACGTTTCAAGATCACGGCGGAACCCTTTATCAGAAGCATCACAGCAAACCTTAAAGTACAAAAACTAAGAAACGTATTTAATGTATTTTTTATTTAGTTTTCTTAAAAAACATAAGCTAAGACATTGTCTCATTATTATTAATTTAAAATGGATAATTAGAGAGTTATAAAATTTAAATTCAACGCGCTGAAGACAATGTAGGGTAGTGCATTTAATTTCGGCACTTTTTCGTTTTTCCAATGTAAGATTTCACTGTATGGCCCAATTTTCATGTTTGATAGCTCATTTTGAAGCTTTCACGATACTGCGTTGCGTCATAAAAGTTTCATTGTACGAAAAGTGTTTTCTTACTTAATTAAATTAGTTTTTAAAAAAATGGAAAATTGCTGAAATTAAATGTATGCATTCAATTTCGGCACTTTACACACAATCGATTGTTTCTCAGTCAAAAAATCATCATTTTCAAAAATTTAAAAACCTATCATTATCTCCAGACAGTTTTCTTTAATTTAGGCCTTTATTTGTTGTTCAACGTGTAACTGAAAAAAAGTTACAACTAAAATGCTAAATGGTATTAAAATGAGGAAAATTTGGGAAAAAAGTGCATTTAATTTCGGCACTTTTTAAAAAGACCCCCTTAATCGAGTTTAAGTGCAGTGCTATGACTCCTACACATTTCAACGTTGTCTTTTAACTATTTACAACTACAATTTACCACCCGACCACTAACTTCAACCCGTTTTTACCTACAGCAATAGTGTGCCGAAATTACACTATTTTATTTTATAACGATTGCTCACCAAAGACGCAACGAAGAACCACGGGGACTAAAAATTCGGAAAATAGACTCAATTTTACCAGGACAGTTTAATTTTTAAATCAATTTATTGCGTAATCATGAAATGCCCATGTTCTAAAAACGAGTAACATTTTTTTTAAAATTATAAATCACACAATTTCACATTAAAATATCATAACATAACAAATAAAATGCTCACGACAATCATCTACATATAATTAGCTCTCATTTGAGCTATTAAACGTCGTATTCCGTCCAGGATTACCAAAGATATAGTCCGAAATCGAAAATGCGCAATTGGGAAAAGTGCCGAAATTAAATGCACTACCCTACGGTGGTGTAGTCTGTGCCGACTATATCACCACGTGGTTAAAAATGGGACGAAAAGCAAACATATCTATTTTAAACGTTGACAAAGTTACAAACTACCGTTGCGTAAGAAATAAGCAGCCGCCACCAATCATGAGCAAGGTTTGCTTGGATTCATTGTGTCGAGATTTCGTAGTTCTAGTAGTTTTCTTTGGTTCAGGTGTTCGAAAATTCTTCACACTCAGCTGCAACTGGTCAAAACAGCACTTTGCAATCAGGTGTACCAAGTTAAGTATTGACCCATGATCCAAATTAGAATTTAGATTACACCCTAAGCATTCTTAAAAAGGAGATACTTGAAATTTGTTGGTATTTGTTTTCCTTCCATACATTTCTCAACTCTATCTGTAAGGATAAGTGACCTAACTTCAGTCTTATCTACATACGAAACAACCCGAAACGTTTGCAGAAATTTTTGAACATTTTTGTGTTTTACCAGACTTGGGGTGGTATTCTCAAGGTCATAACCGAGACTCGACTTAATTGCAACCCCAACCACACACAAAGATGGAGAAAGACAAACTAATGTTTGAAACATAAACACAGCGGGTTATGAAAAAGGGAAAAGTTATTGCAACATGCTCGTTTTACTATTTTAAAGCAGAAAAAAATTAATCCACCTCTCGATCATGGTTAATTTTTTTCTACTTTTCAATAGTAAAACGACTGTGTTGCAATTAACTTTTCCCTTTTTCATGATCCATCGTGTTTATGTTTCAAACATTAACTTTTTCAATCTTTTGTGTGCGGTTGGGTTGGGGTCGCGATTAACTCGAGTCTCGATTAAGACCTTGAGAATATCATCCCACATTATAATACAAAGGGTGTATAACCAAGGGTAGGACACTTCATACAAAACCTGGCAAAACAAGTGTCGGACGGCGTTAAACGCCATTGATACGCGTTACACACCAATGAAACGCGATCAATGGTGTGTAACGCAACATTACACCATTGATACGCGTATCATTGGTGTGTAACGGTGTGTTACACACCATTGATACGCGTATCATTGGTGTGTAACACACCGTTACACACCATTGATACGCGTTACACTGGTGTGTAATGCGTATTAATGGTGTGTAACGCACCGTTACAAACCAATGATACGCGTATCAATGGTGTGTAACGCCGTCCGACACTTGTTTTGCCAGGTTGTTTGAAGTGTCCTACCCTTGGTTATACACCCTTGATAATACTATGTTCAAAACTCTACAAGGTTAAAATAAAAATATATGGTTTTTTTTATTGAAAAAAGTTCACAGAGTATAATTTCCAGTTCTAAACTTCGGACACCACACAAAAGCATTAAATAAGTTTTTGAATCCAAATAAAAAATATACTGGGATTATGTATGCCTGAGTATAATCAAGAACACATAATATAAAAGAAAGGAAGAACGTGACACTACACAGTAAAGCTTTGGAAGAAAGTGAGACATTTAAATGTCCCACCGGGATATTATAAATACCTTGCTTTGAAAAAATTTTGTCTTAAAGAATCATTGTTATACATTCTCTTGTTAGTGTGCGGTCGGACTGGGGATATTTTCAAAACGTAAGCAAGTTTAACTTTATTATTCGTTATTTTCACTGTATTACAATAGATTATCAAACAATAATAAAATATTATTAATAATACTACTAAATATTTTTATTATTTTATTATTGATTGATCATTTATTGATTATTTTTTAACGATTCACTTAAATGTCTCCGTCACCGAGAAATTTAAATGTCCTACCAAGACATTTAAATGTCCCGGGACATATAAATGTCCCGCGAGCTTTACTGTGTAGTGTCACGTCTTCCTTTCTTTTATATTATGTGTTCTTGTTATAACGTGGTCATTTTTAATACAACCAAAGGTGTATAACAAATTTAAAAAAATAGGCCTAATGTTAAATTTGAAACGGTTGGCTCGGCAAAATTACGGTGCGCGGAATTGGATTGTTTGCTTTCGATGAATTTTATTTTCATCAACCAATTATTGCCGGTGCACCCAAAGTAGATCAATGTCGTATGATTTATAAAAACAATAAAAACGATTATAACTACATAATTATAAGTGATATGTGGCTCAGCCTTTTGTAAATGGACCGACCGCACAGAAACCAAATAAAATCCAGAATGAGTGTATTTACAATTCGTATGTACATATCAGTCACGCTACTTATCCTGTAATAGAAACAGGCCCAGTTTGGTATCCGAACTCAACTTTATACTCCAAACATGCCATTTCTGGAAAATGAGCGAGCGACCGTCCCTTTTCATGCAAAACAGCGCGGAGGATTTTTCGAACAAACTGTACTACAAAACTTTACGGCTAAAAGTGAACGTATTTGATATTCATTTTTAAGAAAGATGTAACCATTTAAAACTGGCTGAGCTGTTATAGCGTCGTGCCACGCGACTTTGAAAAACAATTCTCTGTCTCGCGCGACTTTTTCAATTGTTGTCTCCATAAGGTTGCAATACGTATCTTTAAAACTCTGAACGATATTTAAAAATCTACCATCGTCCACAAGTGTTCGTAACACGGTTTTTCGTTCAGGAAATACAGTCAAACTATGGTCTTTCTGCACAGCACATTCCACGTCGCTAACAATGCTAATTTCTTCCAAGTATTGACGAATAACATAAACATCTTCTTTAGTTGTAATAGAGGACATAACCAGACTCGTTGAAAATGATTTTAAATAAACAAAAAACATATAACATTAATACTTTTTTTCCCATCTATCTATATACTATCAAGAAAGTATATTAAGCTAATAGGGTAGTGCATTTAATTTCGGCACTTTTCCAAATTAGGCATTTTTGATTTTGGACAATATTTTTGGTAATCCTGGATGGAATACGACGTTTGATAGCTCAAATGAGAGCTAATTATATGTGGATGACTGTCTTGAGCTTTTTATTTGTTATGTTATGTTATTTTCATGTGAAATTGTGGGATTTACAAAAAATAAAATTGTTACTTGTTTTTAGAACATGGGCATTTCATGATTACGCAATAAATTGGTTTAAAAATTAAACTGTTCTGGTTAAATTTAGTCTATTTTCAGAATTTTTAGACCCCGTGGTTCTACGTTGTGTTTGTGGTGAGCAATCGTTATTAAATAAAATCGTGTAATTTCGGCCCACATATTGCTGTAGGTAAAAAGGAATGAATTAAGTGGTCGGGTGTTAAATTGTAGTTGTAAATAGTTAAAAGACAACGTTGAATCGTTTAGGGGTCATAGCACTGCACTTAAACTCGATTAAGGGGGTCCTTTTAAAAGGTGTTGAAATTTAATTCACTTTTTTCCCAAATTTTGCTCATTTTGATGATACCATTTGGAATTTCCGCTGTAACTTTTTTCCAGTTACACGTTGAACAACAAATAGAAGCTTCAATTAAAGAAAACTGTCTGGAGATAATGATAGGCTTTTAAATTTTTGAAAACAATGAATTTTTGACTGAGATACAATCGATTGTTTGTAACGTGCCGAAATTAAATGCATACATTTAATTTCAGCAATTTTTCATTTTTTTAAAAACTAATTTAATTAAGTAAGAAAACAATTTTCGTACAATGAAACTTTTATGACGTAACGCAGTATCGTGAAAGCTTCAAAATGAGCTATCAAACATGAAAATTGGGCCATACAGTGAAATCTTACATTGGAAAAACGAAAAAGTGCCGAAATTAAATGCACTACCCTAATGAAAAATAAATAATAATAATTATTTATTTATTTATGAACGTTTACCTGAAAATAAATAAGGTCCAATTGTCCAACCGTTACTGTCAAATTCTTTCTTATAATGTTCTTGACTTAATTAGTTAAACGAAACCGCCAATAAAATCATCTTTTTTTCAAAAAATACAAACCAGAAAGAAAGTTTTTGTATAATTGTAAGTTTATTGTTTATTTTTTGATTAACTACAATTTGTAAATTACATAGCAAACGATAAGAACGACTTTTTATACATAATAAATACAGTTTCTACAATCAACGAGACAACCGCGCCGCGGCAACGCGTTTCCACAAAAAAATTTTTTTTTAAAATTTTGGGGGAGCATATACACTCCCCCGGGATGTTTATATGCTCCCCCGGGGGGTCTATATACTTCCCCGGGGGGGTCTATATACTCCCCCGGGGGGGTCTATATACTCCCCCGGGGGGTCTATATACTCCCCCGGGGGGTTTATATACTCCCCCGGGGGGGTTTATATACTCCCCCGGGGGGGTTTATATACTCCCCCGGGGGGGTTTATATACTCCCCCGGGGGGGTTTATATACTCCCCCGGGGGGGTTTATGTACCCCCGGGGGGGTACATAAACCCCCCCGGGGGGTACATAAACCCCCCGGGGGGGTTTATTTATGGCAAACCGATGCACGGATGGGTGCGATTTTTTGTATTGAGTGGTACATTCTTCTCTTATATATTCTTGGTATTGAGCATTTGTGAGCCTGGCGAATGTTTAAAATATACTTACGTATAGCATAGATTTTAGGAGAATCGTATGTTGTAAGGGAATGACCGTAGTCCGCAGAAATGGGGGCTATGGGTGTAGGGATTGACCGGGGCTCTGGCCCCGGTCCCGGCTTGCCCCCGCACTTTTTTTCTACCCCAGCCCCGGCCCCGGCCCCGGCCCCGGCAAACGCAATTCTCTCTACCCCGGCCCTGACCCCGGCCCTGGCCCCGGCCCCGGCAATTTAGCTGTCAAATAAGCCGGGGCAAACCGGGGTAAGGACCCCTAATAATGCAAATTTTAAAGAGCTTCTAAACATTTTTAACAGTGAAATATTATACAAGATTTTATCTACAGAGCTAATTTAATTGTTTTAATATTAGGATATTTATTGTTTATTATGCTATATTAAGATTTTCGAAAGCCTCTTTATTTTATTCACGAATCCTTATTCTAAAAATTTAAAGATTTCTTGAGTATTAAAAGCCGTTTGTAGATTTTATTTACAAGATGAGAGTTTGACAGTAGATATCTATGGTTGAGTTATATCTGGCTGACCTCTAGTAAGTTTTTATAGGAGACGTAAACGGATTAATTAAGATTGTGCGGTTATAAACTTTTTTTTAAATAAACGAATTGGAACGCATATTTTTTTTTAATTCCTGCTTTTCAAAAAATATACATAAATTAGTCAACTTTCACGCTCTAAAAAATTGTATTTTTGTTCCAAATTGTGTAATTTGATAAATAATTGTTAAAATATGGTATTTAAACTTAAATATAAAGCCGTTTTTACTGAAAGTTTTAAATGATTTTAATGTTAAATAGTCAATTCAATACTGCAAATCATCGAAGTCAGCTAGGTTTTATTTGCCTCTATAATTACAAGACGTGTTTTCATATATTTGAGTTATTTTAATATCATTGCTAATATCAAAAATATATAAAACAAAAGGATTTTCGGCTAGACAGGGAATTTTTTACCTAAATTTTACAAGAAATGTTGCACTTGTGACTTTTCACGCGCAAGCTATTTTCTGTGCACTCAATAAAACTTTTCTCGCACAGCGATATTTCGTTCATCCAAAAAACTCGTTTTTTCTAAGACTATTTTACTAAATCGGTTTGTGCAAAAAATTAGCAGAAAATGATGATTAAATTCGATTATTTAAATTCGATCATGTGTGAGTTGATTAGAACGGTCAGGAATGCATAAGAGTAGGGAATGACCGACTGTGTGTTAAACTTTTGTTCAAATTGTAGGTAGATTATTCCACAGTGTAGATTTTTTATCACGTAGAAATAAAAATTTGCGAACGCAAAACTCCTAGATGAAGTTTTTCAACATACTACACTGTCGAAAAATTCAAATTAGTAAAAATATTCGATTTTTTAACATATAAAATCATTTATACGTCCGATGCAACAAAAAACCTAGAACATTTGACAACATTACGTGGAAAAAAACCTCTGCTGAGTATTTTACGTTCACGGATTTTTGCAGTTCGAAGCTTGCAAAATGAAAAATTGTTAACGCAAATTGCATACAACAAATTTTTTTACATAATACTGTGGAATAATTCAAATTATTCAAGATATTTGATGTTTTAACATGTAAAATAATTTATACGTTGGATTCAACGAAAGTGGTGAATATTTGACAACGTCACATGAAAAAAAAACATCATCACAAAGTTATACGTGTGCAGTTTTTTTGTTTGCAAGAATTGCGGTTCTCATGTAGAATAATCTACAGTATACGTAGAAAAATTGTCACGTAGATTATTCAACAAATTGTAGATTATTCCACAACGCGTTGTGGATTTTTTTACATGATAAAAAATTTACACCGTGGAATAATCTACCTATAATTTGAACAACTGTTTAACACACAGTCGGACATTCTCTACTCTTATGCATTCTTGGAACGGTTTATTGTATAACTGGACATATTTGCTTGGATTATATATTCTTGCGTTTATTTTTAGGTGAATTGTTTTTTAAATGGAAATTGTTTTTTAAATTTTGTTAAGTTAAAAAAATTCAAGCTGATGTCTAGTCTTTATTATAGAATTTTTAAGTTTATTGTAAATCTACATTATAGTAATCATAAAATTTAAAAAAAAAACCTGCGGAGTCAGTCCGGTTTTTTTTGAACCCAATATTTTGTATCCAGCCAAATGACACTAAACGTGAATTTTTAAAACAAAAAGTTAATAATGAACTGTTTATATTTAATTTGAAAAAAAGTTTTCGCATAATGCTAAATAAGAATAATACTAATTTTTAAATAAAATATTTTGCTTGAAACTAGCACTCTTGTGCTAGTTTAATACTGAAAACCCGCCATTTTCTGCTATTTTTGGGTGCACCAATTTTTAACAGTGTTAGCGTTTTGCAGTGCATATTGCAACTTTTCTTCCACTTTTGCAAGTAAATGCGCTACATGAAAAAACAATTTAGGTATTTATATGTCTCATAACCTGAAGTTTTCTTATCATTGTCAAAAAATAGCTGAGTCTGCTCTACAAAGGTCGGCATTAATTTTTAGAACTTTCTCAGCTAAATCAGTTACAAACTTGGTACGAGCATATAAATCCTATATTAGGCCATTGCTTGAATATGGTAGTGTCATTTGGAATCCTTATCTCATAAAAGATTGTAATTTATTAGAAAAAGTTCAAAAATATTATACCAGAAGATTATTTAGATGCTGCGGTCTAAAATACACTAACTATGAAAATCGGTTGACTTTTTTAAAACTTGAAAAACTTTCAGATAGAAGAACTAAAACAGACTTATGTGAAATATACAAAATAATAAATGGCAAATCATGTCTTCAATCAAAAGATTTATTTTTATTCAACACCAACCAAACTCGAGGACATCCTTTTAAACTGCAAATTGATGAATGTAGAATTGATACAAGAAAATACTCTTTTCCAAACCGCGCTATTTTAAAATGGAATGCTTTAGATACCTCTCAGGTCACTGCTAATTCGGTCACAACTTTTAGAAAATCACTAAAATAACATAAGGTGTGTTTTAATTTTAAAATTATTATGCTCAGTTTTAGTGCCTAAGCATAACAACTTGAGCCTTCTGAGCATTTTTTTAGCTTAACTGTGTTGCTTTTAGATTGCACACAGCAAGTTCTTTGTCTTACTTGATTACACATTCTTAATTTTACAAAAGTGATGTTAGTTTTTTTTTCCTCTCACCGGGTCTCCCAACTTTTGTGTTTATTTTGTATATGATATCTATCTAGTTTTTTTTTTGTAGTATTGTATTTATTTAAATGTATTTTCTTCTATTTGTTCTTTTTATTATAGAGTTTGTTCTATATAACTAATTGTGATATATATTTTTTTAAACTAACTAAACTTTCTTGTGTGCTGATTTACACGTATTGTGGATTTGTAGATAATTGCTAAAAATAAATTTCTTTCTTTCTTTCTTTCAATTATTGACTGCAAAAAAATCTCTTCGCAAGAAATCAGTGGTATATGCACAGAAAGTCACGTACGTTTAAAATGTTGCATTTTTTTTCCATAATTTTATTCAAAAACCTAGTGTATAATCAAAAATTTTTTGGGTTATATTATGTTTTTGATAAATCTTGAAAAATTATAAAAAGTAGTGCAAAATCACAAAAATAATTACATTGAAAAAGTTTAGGTGACGTTAATTTTATAATTTTTGGCTCAAATTAAATAATTTGATTAAAATCATTAAAACAATCAACTTGAAACAGCTAAAAAGCGAGTAGTCTCATGTACTCGCAATATAATATTTTACTTTTTACAACTTAAAAAGAGTGTTCTTTTAATTTACAAAAATTGACAATAAAACTTTAAAAATGCTCTTATTTTTTAAAATAAAAAGTTACGTTTTAACCCTTTTTATATGTTTAAACTAAAAAATGTTAAATAGTGGTGTCTGGTGTGTAAATGAAATTCGAGTAAAAGTTCTTCTTTAAAATAACATTCAAGCAAGACTAGTATTTTTAACTTTTACGGCCAATTAGGTACCAAAATATTTAATTAAAAATATTTTAATATGAAGAGATTTTGTTATTGTGAAATATTTTTGTTAGGGTAGTGCATTTAATTTCGGCACTTTTTCGTTTTTCCAATGTAACTTATCACTGTATGGCCCGATTTTCATGTTTGATAGCTCATTTTAAAGCTTTTACAATACTGTGTTGCGTCATAAAAGTTTCAATGTACAAAAATTGCTTTTTACTTAATTAAATCCGTTTTTAAAAAAATGGAAAATTGCCAAAATTAAATATATGCATTTAATTTCGGCACTTTAAAAACAATCGATTGTTTCTCAGTCAAAAAATCATCATTTTAAAAAATTTAAAAATTTATCTCCAGACAGTTTTCTTTAATTTAAGCTTCTATTTGTTGTTCAACGTGTAACTGGCAAAAAGTTACAGCTAAAATGCCAACTGGTATCAAAATGAACAAAATTTGGGAAAAAAAGTGCATTTAATTTCGGCACTTTTTAAAAGGACCCCCTTAATCGAGTTTAAGTGAAGTACTATGACCCCTACACATTTCAACGTTGTCTTTTAACTATTTACAACTACAATTTAAACCCGACCACTTAATTCAACCCGTTTTTACCTACAGCAATATGTGGGCCAAAATTACACTATTTTATTTTATAACGATTGCTCACCACAGACGCAACGTAGAACCACGGGGACTAAAAATTCGGAAAACACACTAAATTTTACCAGAACAGTTTAATTTTTAAATCCATTTATTGCGTAATCATGAACTGCCCATGTTCTAAAAACGAGTAACAATTTTATTTTTTGTAAGTTACACAATTTCACATGAAAATATCATAACATAACAAATAAAAAGCTGACGACAGTCATCTACATATAATTAGCTCTCATTTGAGCTATTAAACGTCGTATTCCGTCCAGGTTTACCAAAGATATAGTCCAAAATCAAAAATGCCCAATTGGGAAAAGTGCCGAAATTAAATGCACTACCCTACTTGTACACAGTTTTGATTTTAGTTTCTTTACCACGTTTTGCTTTACTGATCAAAACATATACTCCTTGTAAGTATTTTAACTCCTCCTCTATTTGTAAAGCATTTTTTAAGTAACATAAATAAATGGTTTGCTCTATTTGTAAAGCATTTTTTGAAAATAACATAAATGATTTGCGATTAAGTATAATATTGCTATAAACAAGAATATACTGCTAATAATTATGTGAAAATGTACATATATTATGTAAATAAAATAATAATTTAGGTTTAAAAAAATTGAAATATGAAAATAAAAATTTTGTTCTGCTTAGAAAAAAAACTTTTGTGTAATAAAAAATAAGTTTTTTTACTCACAAAGTACTTAAATTCTAAAGTGTGACTTTTCATTACATAAACCAAATAATTAACAGTAAAAATGTTAATTTTTATTTGAAAAAAATGACCAAAATTACAAATTCTGCTTAATTTTTCGCCTGCCCCGGCCCCGGCCCCGGCAAATCCAAATTTCTCTACCCTGGCTCCGGCCCCAGCCCCGGCATCAGCAAAAATTCTACCCCGGTCGATCACTA
>JASAMX010013977.1:0-25273 GCA_030248175.1 Microlaimidae sp. YZB2_3 | reverse complement strand
GACTTTTAAAGCTCATTTAAAATCTTACCTAAACTACCTACATAAGTGAAAACTGAAGGCGCAAAATATTGTTTTAAATACATACATAAGAACAGAGTGAACATTTTTAAAAAATACATAAATCTCAAGCGTGGTAAATTTTTATATCTTATCAAAAAAACTGCAGTACCGTGCATACATGAAAATTTCACTCGGCGGAGAGAAGTTTTTTAATGAAAATAAAATTTATTTATTAAAAAAAATTTTTTTTATGCATTTAATATAAACAATAAAGTTTAGTATAATTATCAAATTTTTTCCGAAAAATCGTATTAAATAACTACAAAAAGTTCCAGTTATTATCAACTTTTACCAAACGTCGTTTGACCTAACAATCATGGCCGGTTTTATAAGTAGACGAAAGATCCTTAGCTGCGACGGCGACTGAAAAATCGGTTGCACCATTTTAAGTAGGCTACTAGGTAGGTCGATTGAAAGAAGAAATTTAAAACCACTTCTGGAGGCCGCGTCAACGCGACGACCCGAAGAAATCAGGCCTGAAGATCAGGAGCGATATTGAACAATTCGGCCGATACAGTAATTGAAACCTGTAATCCTCAAAGTCGGACTTGCGCGCCATCCATTACACCATAGGCGGAGGATGAAGGGAAAGATAATTGCCTCTTCATGACGATTGTACTTCGTTTAACGGTAGGGACACATACGCGGTATGTTTATGTTTACCCTACCATTTATCGTTGTATTTTAATTTTTGTATCCGTACTATTAAACGATCTAAATTTAATATTTAATATTAAATCAAAATTTAATCTATATTTTTACATTTGGATTACAGTACAATGTTTCGTGTAATAAATACGCATTAAACAAGTATGTGATGAAAAAACGACATATACATATTTTGTTAAAAAAAACATGAATTATATACTTTTTGCAAAAAAGAAAATAAGTACTATCTCAAATTGTGATAAAAGGATATTTATTTTTTTAATATTACGATATCCGATAATGTAGAAGCGTATTTTTACACGCGATAAGGCTAGAAAAAGGGTGTAATATAATAGTTTTAGTTTTAGCTATATATAATAAGGCGATTTAAAAAGATTTTTTAATCCTAAGATGCGGCATGTTAATATTTAAAACACAATCTTTGTATCTAAAAAACGACATTTTTTGTTCGGAAAACGATACGTTTTGGATAAAAAATGCGCGACACAAATAGCTCACTTTAAACGGAATGCTTTTACATTCTTTAATATAATGTTTTAGTTTCAACTCAGTAGATTCGCTTTTAGCCAATTAGTGCTCATGAAAAAAGAGATCTTTTATTTATTTGAGAAAGTGACTGAAAATGTTTTTTGAAAAGCACGAATTGGCTAAAAAGCCAATCTCATTTTATATATATAGAAAGTCTATATATATGATGTGATTACGAGGACTATATTTTTTTATACTTTTCTAGGTGGCCTTAAAATCTGTACGCTGGTATAAATTATACTGGTGAGTCAAATTGTTAAAAGTATAAAACTTATCTCCGAATTATAATTGCGTATTTATATATATAATTTAGTTTTTATCCTGTAAAAAAATTGCACACATTTTTCCTGTTTACCAGGGTAATTTTTGAATCTACCAAAAGTAATCATACAATTTTACGATAATTCTAGTTTTTTAAGTACTTTTTGATTCTAATAAACAAAATTTCAATGACTGATTTGAAAATACATATCAAACACTTTCAAAAATGTTTAAAACCCAAAAAAAAGAGATTGTACAGGGGAGCTATAGTATTTCAAAATGGATTAACTAATAATGAAAGGATCTGAGTACATTCATCATTTTATTAAGTCTGTCTGAGAACACAAAAGGATTAATTAAACTACGCATTAAAAAATAGAAATAAACAGAGAAAATATACAAAAGGAAGGTGCGGCGAAACACGAAAAACTACGGTAGTTTAGTTTTGTATCTTAAACATTTATAAAAAAATTCGATGTGGCTCATGGAAAATGTGGAGCGTCTATGCAAAAATATTCAAAAAATGTTCACAAACAGTAAAATAGCTACTTGTTTTGTTTGCTCCTTGACTGATTTTCCTTAATATATTTTTGTACAAAGTTAACAAAATCAAGCGCCCATTTTTTTTAACCATGCAAAAATCAAATGTTATAACTTCATGCCCCACTAGGCAAACATAGTCAGAATTAATTATATTAGAATGCCATGCAAAAAAATTTTTGGAACTATAAAGGTTGCAAAACCTTTGCACCACTCTTTTCTGAATGGAGAAAATACACAAAACCAAAGTATAAAATTGATTCAGGGTGAAGAGTGGTAAACCACTCGTTTTTGAATATGAAACTGTAAGAGACACATGACACAACGAACTAATAACCGCTAACTTTTTTTAAAATTTTTTCTTGCTCAAATTATTGTTTTTATTCTTCCTGGCGGAGAGCGGTTACGCCCTTAATTTCAGCCTTAAAGAATTCAGCTTTAATTATTTAGAAAAAACTCTACACAGCGAATTCTTTAAAATACCGTTTCTTTATAAACAATACTTTTTATGTTTGAACTGTCTGAAATTTAATATTAAAATAATTGTAATATTAAAATCTAAATTATACAATTAGTAATTTATAGAAATAACTGCAATAATAGTAAAATCAAAAAGAGTTTACGCGTCGTGTTGAATCTTGTGTGGGGATTTTTTTTGGTTAAATTACTTTTTAATCATAAATCTAAATGTATTTTGTGTAAATCTTAAGTACTTTTGATTCAATATATGCTGCGTCATCTGAATTCAAAAAAAATTCAAGTACAAAGATAAAACAAAGAAAGTTTTTTGCATCAAACCAAAATAAACTGAAGCTGAAACCAACAAAAAAAAAATAGTCCGACCAAAACTTTAGATATTTTTGTAAATCTTAGAATATTTAAACTTTTATACAATTAAAACAGATAAATATATGGAAAAAAACTTTTTTGAATAAGCTTTCGAAAATATATGTGAGCTTGCACAAAATTAAATCTTTAGACAAAAAATAAGTTTACTTATAATTAAATTTTCCCTAAAAAAAAATAACTTCCTGAATAAAAAACGAATTACCCAATCTGTCTAGCCATTTTTCAAAAGTATTGTTAAAACATAAAGAACTGGCAAAAAACCAATGAAATATATACACAGTTAATTATTAAAAGGTGCTACAAAAAACCAAATACATTAAGAATATAAATTATTAGTTTCACTAAAGGTTGGTTTATACTTATGTTAAAGAACTTTGCAATTTGTTTTTCTACAAAGGAATGTTTAGTCAATACGCTGTATTTGTCCCTTCTGTAAATTAAAGCAAAGGAACGTTAATAATATAAGGACTGAACCAACCTTTAGACTTGAATATACAATAAATATTTAGTCAAAAAAATAAATGTAAACCATCTAACTACCTACTTTTTGAAGTGTATTAGACCACTTACGCGACGGAGAGGGCTTCGCAGAAAAATTTCAATAGTTAAATATAAATTACAATACCTACTTGTAATTTTAATTAACTACTTATGTATGCACGAAAAATAACAGCTTTTTAAAATAGTTATCTTTTTATTATAACTACCCTATTTTCTGGTGATACTTATTCACAACACTAACTTTTAGTAGTTTAATTTTTTAACCACGTGTTGATCTGGACTATATAATTTTGTTTCAAAGAGAGTTTGAAATTTTCAGTATAATATTTTTGTAAATAAACATGGTAATCCTAGTTAGCTGATGGCCAAAAAAAAAAAATTCTTGTTGATATTTCCGATTGACTCGAATGAGGTTGTGCCCTCCCCTCTCCAGCCTCTCTTCCCAATCCATCTATTCTCCCCGCCTTTTTACCAAAACAAGGGAGAATGATGGTGGGAAGAGAGGTTTTTATTGGAGGTGGAGGAGAAAGTGGTGATTCGAGTTCTCGAAATATCAAAAAGTTTTGTCCACCAAGGTGACTAGGATTACCATGTTTATTTACAAAAATATTTTATAAAAAAATTAAACTTCTTTTCCCAACGAAAATTAGATTAGTCCAGTACCGCAGCGCGCGTAGTTTTAAAGAGTTAAATGTGCCCGAAGTTAGTGTCTCTACAAATTAACCAAAAACCAAACTAGGTAGTTAAGTAGTTAGTTAACTATTTTAAAAATTATAAGTAGGTAGTCAAAAAGGTTAATTAAAATTACAAGTAGGTAGTAAGTAGGTAGTTAACTACTTGAAATTTTTGAACTAGTAGTTTAGTAAGTAGTTAAGTAGGTAGTTAAATAGTTAATTTTTAACTAAATATATATTTATATTAAAATGAAAGGTTGGTTCCAATATTACTAAACGTCCTTTGGACAAAGTCCAAAGGACAAATACAGCGTATAAACGTATGTAAAAACGTCCTTTGGACAAAGTCCAAAGTTTTTACATAAGTATAAACCAACCTTTAGTGGAACTAATAATTTATATTCTTAATGTAAAATAATACTTTGTAACACCTTTAATAATTAACTGTGTCCATATTTCATTGGTTTTTTGCCAGTTCTTTATGTTTAACAATACTTATGAAATGGCTAGACAGATTATATCATATAGTTGAAATTTAGGAAGTTGCTTAGAAATAAAAATAATTCATTTGTAAGTAAACTTATGTTTTGCTAACGTATTTTGCAAGCTCACATATATTTCAAAAGCTTATTCAAAAAAGTTTGGTATATTTTATCTGTTTTATTGTATAACGGTGCTGATTTGTTAGGGTTCACAAATATATCTAAAGTTTTGGTCGGATTATTTTTGTCATTTCACTTCAGTTTTTCTTGGTTTCATGCAAAAACTTTCTTTGTTTTATCTTTGTACTTGAATTTTATATAATTTTAGATGACGTAGCATATATTGAATCAAAAGTACTTAAGATTTACACAAAATACATTTAGATTTATGAGTAAACAGTTAACCAAAAAATAATCCCACACAAGATTCAACACAACACATAACCTTTTTTGATTTTACTATCCTGCAGTTATTTCTATAAATTACTAATTGTATAATTTACAAATTTTAATATTACAAATTATTTAATAGTTAAATTTGGGCATCAAACATAAAATTATTGTTTATAAAGAAACGGTATTTAAAGATACGTGTAGAGTTTTTTCTAAAAAATAATTAAAGCTAAAGTCTTTAAGGCTGAAATTAAGGGCGTAACCGCTCTCCGCCAGGAAGAAATAAACAATAAATTTGCGAGCGAGAAAAATTTTAAAAAGTTTTCAGCAGCGGTTACGTAACCAATTATTATTTAGTTGTGTCATGTGTATCTTTGCACGTGATATTTTCTCAAAAAACGAGTGGTTACTTTACCACTCTTCTATTTCCACCCTGATAGAATTTATCTTTAGTTTATGTATTTCTCATACCAGAAAATTTTAATAAAGTAATTTTATTTAAGGTTTTGTCCAAGCCTTATAGTTCCAAAATTTTTTTGCATGGCACAGTTATTATAATTAATTATAACTATGTTTGCTAGCTGTGAGCATGAAGTTATAACATTGGAGTTTGATTACGTTTCATGGTTACCTTGGATACTGGGCGCTTGATTTTGTTAAGCTTATTAAAATATATTAAGGAAAATCATCAAGGAGCAAACAAAACAAGTAAGCTATTTTCTGTTTGTGAACCGTTTTTGCAATGTTTCCGTGGTTATTCATTTTCCATAGCAACTGGATTTTTTTATAAATGTTTAAGATACAAAACTAAAGGTTAATTCTTTAAGTTTTTCGTAGTTTTTCGTGTTTCAGTAGCACTTCCATTATTCTTTTTGTATATTTCTGTTTATTTCTATTTTTTAATGCGTAGTTTTAAATTAATCCTTTGTGTTCTCAACAGACTTAATAAAATAATCAAATACTATAGATCCTTTCATTTATTAATTTAATCCATTTGAAATACTATAGCTCCCATATACAATGTCTTTTGGGTTTTAAAACATTTTTGAAAGTGTTTGATATGTACGTTAAATCATGCCATTGAAATTTTGTTTATACAATAAAAAGCTATTTAAAAAAACTAAATTATTTTTATCGTAAAGTTGTATAGGCAATTTACTTGGTAATCTCGAAATTTACCTGGTAAACAGAAATATCAATTTTTACAGAATAAACTAAATTATATATAAATACGCAATTATAATTCAAGATAAGTTTATGCTTTTAATTTAGTCGATTTAACACCAGTATAAGTAATTATATCCACGTCAGGATTTTAAGGTCCCTCAAATGTGATATAGTATTCGTGATCACGTCATATATATAGGTTTTCTCTGTGGGAATGGTTGTGGGAGAAGCTAATAGATTCACTTTTAGCCAATTAGTGCTTGGGAAAATCACTTTCAGTCACTTTCTCCAATAAATAAAAGATCTCTTTTTTTCATGAGCACTAATTGGCTAAAAGCGATGCTATAACGTTAAAACATAACTATGTAAAGAATGTAAACAATTTCCGTTTAAATAACTATTGTGTCGCGCATTTTTATCCAAAACGTATCGTTTTCCGAACAAAAAAATGTCGTTTTTTAGATACAAAGATTGTGTTTTAAATATTAACATGCCACATCTTAGGATTAAAAAATCTTTAAAATCGCCTTATTATATAGCTAAAACTAAAACTATTATATTTACACCTTTTCTAGCCTTATCAGCATGCTAAAATACGCTTCTACATTATCGGATATCATAATATTAAAAAAATAAATATCCTTTTATAGCAGCAAACTTTTTGATCGTGCTTGATTTCTTTGCAAAAGTATATAATTCATGTTTTTTTTTAACAAAATATGTATATGTCGGTATTTTTAGTAGCATACTTGTTTAATGCATTATTTATTACACAAAACATTTTATTCTATCATCCAAATGTAAAAATATAGGTAAATTTTGATTTAAATCTAAATCTAAATTTAGATCGTTTAATAGCAGTACAAACGCCATTTAGCGACATTAAAATACAACAATAAAAGTTAAGTAGACATAAACATACCGCGTATGTGTCCCTACCGTTAAAACTCAAAGTACAATCATTAATAAAGAGGCGATTATCTTTCCCCTTTCATTGTCCGGCCTATGGTGTAATGGATAGCACGCCAGAGTCGACTTTGGAGATTACGGGTTCAATTCCTGTATCGGCCGAATTGTTCAATAAATAGGGCTGCCTAAATTTTTCAGGGCCTGGTTACTTTGGGTCGTCACAGTAACTACTTAAACCACCTCCAGAAGTGGTTTAAATTTCTTACTTAAATCGACCTACCTAAGTAGCCTACTTAAAATGGTGCAACCCGATTTTTTTAAGTAGCCAGTCACAGCTACTTAAGGATCTTTCATCTACTTAAGTAGTTATGGTGAAACCGGGCCATGGTGTTTTAAGTAAGATACGAAATTGGGCCTTAAAGTAACGTTTGGTAAAAAGGTTGATTAATAACTGGACTTTTGAACAGACATTGGTTGATACGAGATTTTTTTCGGAAAAATTCATTTCATAATTATACTGATTTATTGTTCTTATATTAAAATGCATAGAAATTTTTTTTAATAAAATAAATTTTATTTTCATTAAAAAAACATGTACCGCCAAGAATTTTCATGAAATTTTCATGTATGCACGGTACTGCGGTTTTTTTTTGATAATATAAAAATTTACCACGCTTGATTTATGTATTTTTTAAGAAATGTTCACTATTGTTCTTTATGTATGTATTTAAAACGATGTATTTTGCGCCTTCAGAAATTTTAACTTGCCGATTGTGGTAGTTTAGGTAAGATTTTAAATGAGCTTTAAAATACAAGTACAAAAAGGTTGATTAATAATTGGACTTTTAAACAGGCATTGGTTGATACGAGGTTTTTTTACAAAAAAATTCATTCCATTATATTATACTGATTTATTGTTCTTATATAGCAATCTGCATAAAAAAATTTTTTATTAAAAAAATGCCTGTACTGCGCCGTTTCTTTAATGGTATAAAAATTTACCATATTGGATTTAATTATTTTTTATAAGAAATGTTTCCAGCTGTTTGACAGTTCATTTAATATGGTGCTTTAATTTATGAGTCCTAAAATTTTAAAAATTGATAAATCCCAAATGTGAAAATTGCAATAGAAAACTAAAACTAAAGCAATAGAGAACTTGGAAACAAAACTGAGGCAGGATCGAAATTCAAACGCTAAAATTAAAAATTATTTAATTTTTTTGCATTTATACCTAACAATTTCCGCGGGATAGTGAAAATATGTGCCGGTGTCGCGGGATATTTTGACTCCCCTCAAAAATGACCGGGGGGGTCAAAATAGCCCGGAGGATATCCCGGGCTATTCTGACCCCCGGTCAGTTTAGCCCGCTTATAGGCCGGGATATTTAGCCCCCCCTATACACGTGTATTCCGAAATTTCTTTACCCCCTTAGCTTTAGTACTAAAGGTCCAAATTTTTAGCCTTAGCTTTATACTTCTAAAAAGGGGGAAGTACTAAAGCACTTTACCTTACTTTTGCCAACTACAAATATGAACATTTCCTAAATTTAAAAAATATCCCTTTTTTAAGTATTCCTACATTCACTTCTTTTACATAAAAACTAACATTTAAACTTTTTACTTTATTCCTCATTTTAATTTTTCTTAAAAATACTATTTATAGTTAATTTTACGTTTTAAATTACCCTTTACTATATATTCAGTTTTAACCTTAATTAAATATTTATCAAAATGTATGTTAGCTATCAAAATATTTTTTCTATTAAAGCAAAAAACATTCAACCAACATTTTTTATTACAAAACCACGCTTACTGCATTGCATAATAAACTTCACAAAATGCCCATATAAAATAGTAAAAATGAAATTATATTAATACACTTAAAAATTCAAAAAAATACTTCAAAAAACCAAAAAAATCAGTCCTTTATAATGCTTAAACGAAAATAAAAAAACAGAAGAGTAAAACCCGATACTTACAGCACTTTGAAACCACAAATCGTTTTAATCTTTATTACCATTATTGTTCAAATAACTCATTTTATGTTATTTTTAAAGTAAAAATAATACTACTCAACTCCAAGTGAGTATAGTTTTGGTAGCCAGCGGGGGGGGGAGGGTACCGGGTAAATTGATCTTAATTCTAAGAGGGAGGTCTAAGGAGCCTTTTGTACTCGCTGGTTTTTAAGGGTAGACCGAATGGAAAATTTGAAATCTAAAAGAAGGTAGGTGGGCTGGTTTTCAAAACAAAAACTTGGGCGGATACAAGGAGAGAGAAAAAAAATAAAATTTTTAGAGAACCAAGTTTGTCTAAAGGGGGTCCAAGCTTAGTAGGGGGACTTCACCACCACCCCCTTCTGATAAACTCATTAAATAATCATTTTTTGTTTGTGAGAACATAATTTTAAGATGATTTCAAAAGCTAAGTTTGCCGTCCATACCTTTGCCGAGCTTTTGCCAGTAATTTCATTTAGCCCGCATGCTTGCTAAGCCCAAAAAACCTTTATACTAACACTTCCTTACTTTAGTACTAATGACACCCGTACCCTATACATATCGTTATACTGTAATAAAACGATCTTTTGAGGAGTCAAGCAGTTCTAAACCTTGTCGGAGCAGCGCCAGCGGGATAAATTTTTCTTATGATTTTGGTAAAATCTTTTTTGTTGATTTATTGTTTTATAAAATTTTGCACATATTTTTTTTTATAATTTTCAAAAAACTTACGCTTGGGGTAAAATTTTAATCGCAACACTAAATTTCCAATTTCCTTTATTGAAGAATAGTTCAATATAATTTCTTCAACTATTTTTTTAACACCTATAATAAAAATTATAAAAAAATAAATAAATCATTTATAAATGATTCGTAGAAAAAAAATGTATTCAAATACAAATTATTGACCATTCTTGCACTAAAAAGCTTGGTTTTTTTGAAATTGCCGAATTCTGAATTAAAAATTTTGGTTCCCAAAATGTTCAAAATATCCTAATACTAAATTTTATTTAAAAAAAACAAACTAACAAATTGAGATAACAACACAGAGTAAATTGAACATAAAAATATAAAACAAAAATACTATAAGCAAATAAAATCTAGCTGACCGCGATATTTGCAGTATTGAATCGACCATTTAACAACAAAAAAATTCAAAATTTTTCACTAAAGTCGATTAATAACAGAGATTAAAAACTGTATTTTAATAATTATTTATCAAATTACTTAATTTGTAATCTAAATGCAAATTTTTTAAAGGCTAAAGTTGGTTAATTTTTGTATATTTTGTGAAAATCTGGAATTAAAAAAAATTATGGGTTCTTAATTGTTTTTTTAAAAAAAAAGACATTACCGAACAATTTTATTTGGTCCCTTCATATCTGCAATCTAATTTTCAGCGTCAGCCAGTTATAAATTCAAACATAATAAAAACAAAACTTTTAGTTGTGTACGATAAGGAGGCAACACTACATAATCTATTGGTATGCCTGCTTACTTCAAACCTAATTTTGGCCAGTAGGACGCAGATAAAACTTCCTTCGTCTGCAGCTAAATCTAAATGTACGTTTTTTATCAGGCAAAAGTGTCTTCAAGGCTGGTTTAGGCATATGGTTTAGCAGCCTCTTATATTTAAAAGATTTAAGTATTTCAAAAAGGATATTTAAAACTCAGATAAAGCTAAAATTTTGTTTCAATAGCAGAATACACTAATGTTTAAATAAATGATTTAACAACTTAAAATCTAAACTGTAAAGTTTTTAAAAAAATGTATGAAAAAACGAATCAAATAATAATAAGACATTGTAAAATAAATTTTGAAAAGATTTTGCGATTTCTTAAGTTTAAAAACAGTTTCGATATTAAATCATTTACTTTTTTATACTGCTACGTTAAAACACCATAAGTTTTTACTTTTTCGTTTTCAGAAAGGTAATTAACTATATTGATATTCAATAGGATCCATTAGAAAGAAAACTT
The DNA here is from genome assembly GCA_030248175.1 of Microlaimidae sp. YZB2_3. Classification (NCBI taxonomy): domain Eukaryota; kingdom Metazoa; phylum Nematoda; class Chromadorea; order Desmodorida; family Microlaimidae; species Microlaimidae sp. YZB2_3. Next base: position 14,264 of record JASAMX010013977.1, on the reverse strand, counting down.
TTTAAAAAAACCATATACAAAACGTAACTTAAAATGAGCAAAACGCGTAAAACATATATTTTTGTCATTACATAGGGTAACTGACTTAATTTCGGCCACGCCTTAATTTCGGCCACCAATTTAGGGTGTTAGAAAATAGGCTTATTTTTGAAACACAAAAGAACTAACACAAAATTAACTGGACTAATGTTGAATAAAGTGTTTTTGCAAAAGTTTTTTATTTTTGTTATTCTACATTATTAACATTTTCATACAAAAAGTGATTTTTTGTGATTTTCCTAATTTTTGCTTTGTGTTTAAACTGCATAAAATTTAGAACGAAGCAATATATAACCTTAAAATATCTTCTATTTAAGGCTCAAAGTTGTTAATTTTCATGTTTTTGATATTTTCTTCAAAATCATTTTGCAATGCGTTTAACTAAGTGCGTATTTAAGATTCCGTTAATTTCGGCCACCTGAAAATTTAGGTAAAAGAACCTGCATTTTTTACTGTTTTTAAATATCATTGTACTACCGTATTTATAAAGAATTTTTTTGCTCGTTTGATTTTGTTTTGACGGTTTTTAAGCCAAAAATAAAAATTGAACAAAAAATACAAATTATTAAAACTTGTTTTTTAAGGTTTTGACATAATTATTTAAAGTCTTGCTAAATAACTATTAAAGTTCGCAAACGGAAAAAATTAAGTTATATGTACCAAGAACAACACCTAAGGGTAAATTTGCAACCTTTATAAATTTTTATTGTTCTTTTAAGTAATAGTTATGGCCAGTTTTTCGTAGGTGGCCGAAATAAATGGCACGAGCCTTAACTTCGGCCACCTTAAAAGAAAAAGTTTAAACCTTCACTGAGTTTTAAATGTAACAGAAATATTTAAATTATGCACTGGAATAACAAATATAGCTATTGTTTGATTTTTAGGCCAAATTTTGGCTTGATTAAAAAAGCCACAAAAAACTTATTCAAAAAAGTAAAAAAAGGTGGCCGAAATTAAGTCAGTTACCCTACGTTAAAAAACTAAAAACAGGAAATAAAAGTGTTAAAATAATAAATATGTAAATTTTTGCAACTGCTCTTCTGTCCACAAATAAATTTAACAATCAGTTCACAAATAACATAAACATTATATAAGACGCGGAATATTACGAGGGGAGTCACTTTAGCCCAGGTTATTTTGACCGGGGGGTCATTTTAGCCCGGGGAGTCAAAATATTTAAACTTTTCGTAAAGTTTTTAGAGAATTTTATTTTTAGCCTAATTTTTGGCAAATTTTCGAACCTACGTTTTTCTAATTTATGAGCCTGAAAAATTTTTCTTACAAAAGCGTAAAACGCTTTCGACATACCAGAGTCATACCAAACGTTACGAAAAGACTTCGGTTTTTGAAACTTTTATAATTCAAATTGAACCCAAGCCCCGTTTGAGACCCTTTTTGTGGAAAAAAGCACTTTTTTATCTAGGGGCTACTTTCCTTAAAAAATGCTGGATTGCTTTTAAACTTAAATATGTAACAGATATAAGTCCCAACTTCACTAATATTCTTTATTTTATACAGTTTCCATACAAAAATTACCGTATTTTTCAACCCTAAAATCACCATTTTTTCAAAAAATGCTAAAAATGCTTGTTTTACTTTCCTTATAAATAGTGAAATACATTACGAATTTAACTAAATATTATTTAAATTAATTAAAAAACTTAAGGTTACATATTTTTTATTTTTAAACATTATTTATTTTAACCCGTTCCCGTAATGGCCTTTACCACCGATACAACCGCAAGACCTTCGTACGACAAAGGTGAAACCTTCGTCTCACGGTGGTCGTATTTTCGTATGACAAATGTCGTACGTAAATCTTACTGCGGTAAGCTCTTCGCATGACCTAGGTTTTACTTCCGTCATACATAATTTTTTGTGCGCGAATAGTGCCCAGTGAGGGAGCAAATTGAAATGGTTAAAGCTATACGGTAGCAATATGCAAATTTTTGCAACATGAAATATCCTACCTAATACACTGTATCCGCGACAAAAATCTGCATATTGCCACCGTACCGCTTTAACCATTTCAATTTGCTCGCTTACTGGGCACTATTCGCGCAAAAAAATTAGGTATGACGGAAGTATGACAAAGGTCGCACGAAGGGGGGGGTGGGGGGTGTGTTGGGGTTGGGGGGGTGTGGTTGGTTTTTTTTTTGTGTTTTTTTTTTTTTTTTTGTGTGTTCTTTTGTTCTTTTTGTGCTTTTTTGTTTTGTTTCTTTTCTTTTTGTTTTTTTGTTGCTTTTGTTTGTTGTTTTTGGTTTTTTGTGGGGTTTGTGGGTTGGTGTTTTTTTGGGTTTTTTTTTGTTTGATTTTTTTTCTTGTTGGTGTTTGGGTTTGGTTTTGTTTTTTCTTCTTTTTTTTTTTTTGTTTGTTTTTTTGGTGTTGTTGTTGTGTTTTGTTGGGGGTTTTTTGTTGGCTGTGTTTTTGTTTGTTGTGGTTGGTTTGTTTGTGTTTTTTGTTTTGGTTTTTTTGTTTGTGGTTGGGGGTGGTTTTTGTGTTGGGGTGTTGGGGTGGGTGTTGGGTGTGTTGTTTTTCGCTGTTTTTTTTGCTTTGTGGGTGTTTTCTTTGTTTTTGTCTTTGTGGGGGGTGGTGTGTTTGGGCGCTGTGATTTTTTTGCTTGCGTTGTGTTACCGGTTTTTTTGTTTTGCGTTTTGTTTCTTCGTTTTTAGTGAGAGAGATAGCACTTTTAAAGAAAATGCTCCGTCCCAGAAGAGAATGCTTAAATGTTCTTTGTTCGACGTACCAATGTCTGCAGTTTAATTTTCTTAATTGTGTTTACCAAGTAATTATGAATTTGATTTGTTATATTTAAAAAATGTAATGTTACATATTTATTTTAAATCACTTGTTTCTTTTACTTTTTGTTTCTGTTAATTGAATTTTGTAAATTTTTTAGCTGCATAAGCTATTTGTTCTTAAAAGATGTTTTTTATACTGTTTATGGTTTTTTGTACTTTTTTGAATTATCACCGTTTCATCAATACTTTTCCCCACGAAAGTGTATTTTTTTGCAAATTACCTGTTTACGTAATAGAAAAACAGTTTCTGACAGTGGGGCCCTTTTTTCATAAGCGGGTGCATTTTTTCATAGTCTCTCAGCGTTTTTACACAAGTAGGGCCCTTTTTCGTAGGCGCATTTTTTCTAGGGTGCGTTCTTTCTTTTTGACTTTTCCCGCCATGGGGCCCTTTTTCCTAGTCGGGTGCGTTTTTTCATAGTTTCATTGCGTTTTTACACTCATCGGGCCCTTTTTTCGCGGTGCATTTTTTCTAGGGTGCTTTTTTTGCACCAAATCAAGCAGCCATTTTTTAATGCGGCTACTTGGTCCTCGTGATTAACAGCGAGCGAAAATTAGCATATTATACTTGAATATTATTTAAACGCCTTATTTATTGTAATAAGAATAAAAAGTTATTAGGTGTATATTAACAAGAATACATGAAATTAATTAATTAAATTAATTTGATGTATTCTTGATATTAATAAGTTTTAAATAAATAATGTTTAAAAATAAAAAAAATATATAAACCTTAAGTTTTTTAATTAATTTAAATAATTTAAATTCATGATGTATTTCGCTATTTATAAGGAAAGTAAAACAAGCATTTTTAGCATTTTTTGAAAAAATGGTGATTTTAGAGTTAAAAAATACGGTAATTTTTTATATGGAAATTCTTATATTTGTATAAAGTAAAGAATATTAGTGTAGTTGGGACCTATACCTGTTACATATCTAAGTTTAAAAGCAATCCAGCAATTTTTAAGGAAAATAGCCCCTAGGTAAAAAAGTGCTTTTTTCGACAAAAAAGGGTTTCACACGGGGCTTGGGTTCAATTTGAATTATAAAAGTTTCAAAAAACCGAAGTCTTTTTATAACGTTTAGTATAACTCTGGTATGTCGAAAGCACTTTGCGCTTTTTAAGAAAAATTTTTCAGGCTCATAAATTAAAAAAAACTTACGTTCGAAAATTTGTCAAAAATTAGGCTAAAAAGTAAAATTCTCTAAAAACTTTACGAAAAATTTAAAAATAACGTAAAATAATTCATGTGAAAGCACGTTTTGTTGTCGTTTTTTGTTTTTTACAGCTGCTTTAAAAAAAGTAATAAACGTTTGCGTAACACACCCAATTTTGTGCGTTCTTGAAAAATGAAAAAATTGGAAAAATTACTTTTTCGACCAAATTTTTTAAACGACCCCCGCTAAATTTTTTAACGAAGAAACTTAATTGTATTTTTAAATTGTAATTTTTTTTCAAAATTATCGTATGTTTTTAAATTTTTTGTAAATTTTGAAAAATAGACTAATTTTTCGAAAATTTTAACAATTTTAAAAGTGTCATAAAAAATGTTCAAAAAATCATTTTTATAAAAACACTGAGCGTCTAAAATAGGAAAGTTTTTCTTTTATCAATAAGTTGTATAATTTATTAGTTTCGGATAAGTATGAGGCTCACATAAGCAATGTCCGATTTTTTTCGAATTTTTGAGTAAAAAAAGTCGCACAAAAGGTGATATTATTACTACCCATTTGCACCTGATAATAAACAAAATTTTCTTTTAAGTTGCTACAATATAACCCAGATTATGTAGTAGAAAGCTCAAAATGTTTTTTGGATCCAAAAGTTTGATAATTTTGCGCAATTTTCTATCTTTTAAATTTTTGGCCAACCGCCCCTTAAAAGACGTAAAATAAAAAATGAATCTCGAAAAAAATTTTGAAATTTGAAACGCTATTTTCGTCAGGATTTGCTTGGCGTCATTTTAGCTGAGCTATTTCCCGTAAAGATCCGTTGTGATTAAGGTATTTTAAATCGAGGCTAAAACTACGGACCGACACATATTTTCACTATCTTCGGAGATTAACCCCCCCTCTGATACCTAAATAAAATAATGGTTGTTAATAATAAATTTTTTAGACGTTTAAAACTCATAAATGATTTGTGAATTGCATATATGCAAATTAAAAATGATTTAAAACAAAATTAAATGCGACCGCATTCCTTCGGGGCCTGTCCACTAAACCGTGTAAATTAGTGCCATGTTAGCACGTTGTTTAAAACTATTATGTTTTATAATTTTTAGTATTTTCTCAACAAACGTGTAATTATTTGTTTAAAATGGTAGGATTAATCATTTATTAATTTTATGTATATTTTTATTTTAAATACTAGCTAAAAAAAGCCTTGACCTCTAGTTAGGGTTTTTTTACTCCTAACCAGGAATTAACCCATATTAGCTTGTATTTCAAACAAATGTGTATGTATATGTATAAATTTATTAAAATATCAATATAACATATTTAATCAAGAAATATGTTATATGCGATTGTTCAAAAAATAGGAAAATTAAAACATTATTTAGAGTTTTAAACAGCTTGCTAAAGTAGCACGTACTTTAAACGCATTTAGTGGACTGGTCCTATTAATTTATTTTGGTCCAAACCGTTTGAATTTAAAACCTGTAGTTTTTTAACTGTATTTTATTTGGTTGGAGGCATAGCGTATAACGTATAACGTTATACTACAGTATAACGTTTGCATAGTATTGATATTTTTGCGTTCTTGTAATTATTTGTATAAAACTTAAATGGAGTATCTAAGTTTTAAATCACCGACCACTACATTAGCCAAAAAAGTTGTTGTCTAATTGGTCCTATCGGTTATCCGCTTACTAGCCAACTGTCACAAATGTTTCTTTATTGTAATTCGCTGGGTTTTACGGCTTTTTGATTGGACCTTTTTGGTTTATCAGTTGAGTTTTTAAAAACTCCAAGGCGCCACTCCCGGGAGAAATGGCACGACTTAATAGCGCTCTCTTCCAGGTTTTTTATGGATAAGTACGCGTTTCCGTCGCTGACACATTTCGCACACTTTTTTCGCCCAATCCGTCCCGTTTAAATCCCGGAGTAATAAAAAACTTCTAAGTGGTAATAAGCTCGGTTTATATGTTACAAGTCAATAACTTTTGGACTTTAACAGAAAGTCAGTCGCTTGGAAAAATGGAAACGAATGAAACACACCAAAAAAATCCGATATTATTACCAGCCAACAAGCCCCTGGTTGTAGGAAAACTTATCACTCCTCCACGTAAGAACACCCCCAGCGTACATTGAGGGAAAACAGACGCGTTAGCTCGTCTTAAGCTTGCTTTTGACTCCCGTTCTGATAAGCTATTTGCATTTTAAGCATAGAACTATTCAGTTGGTCTTGGTTGTCAGCTGAAGAAAATCGCTTTCGAAACTTAATACAATTTTTTTGTCAATTTTTTTTTGTGTGAGCACATGCTAAAAAGCTATTACTAAGCTATATGTTATTTGTGTACGAAACGAAAGAAAATCTGTGTTGAAATTTGATTGCTATTATTGGGATCCTATATAAAACATTGTCAAACCAAGCTACCTATATTTTAACTGCAGCTTTAATCTTAAATTTCTGCGAAAAAATCTTCATTTTACAAAAAAATTAAGGGTTTTCAAAAAGCTTCATGTTAATCTAAAAATAGAGGGTAAATTAATGAACTAGATTGCTCAGACGACTGTGAACGAATTTTTAAACCTTTATTTGTATAAAAATAAAGTTGCGAACCCAATTTTAGACCTTTATGCCATTTCAAAATTGAGCTTTATTTTTATATTGATGATTTTAAAAGATTTTCAGTCTAAGCAGTCCATTGGGACGTTTATTTTATTTAATATAAACTTTTAACTGAGTTTTAGACTTATTATGTTATAATACTGTAATAAAAAGTTAAAACGTGTTTCTACTAGATTTGTCTAAAATAGAAAAGACGTCAAACTTTCGCTTGGAAAATAATTGCCTAATTAACCCTTATTTTGTCTATTTCTTAAAATAAGATTTAATATAAAAATTCATAATCTTAAGTAGCCATGGAAGCATATACTACTAATATTAATTATAGCGATGTTTCGCATGTCTGATTTTAAAAAAATGTCTCGTTTGTTAAGATTTCCGTTTTTCTTTTAAAAACTAAAGCAGGAAATTTACTTTATTTATCGATCGGAAAACCGCTAGAAGGGTAAAAAAATCTAATGCAGACGAGACAGATGCATTTTATAATTTTCTGTAAATTAGCACCAAGTGCTGCAATGAAAATGTAAATTATGAAATATCTAAAACTAAATATTTTTAAAACAACACTGTAAATTTTTTAAATATACGCAGTTTTGCAAAATTTAAGTATACTTATAAAACATTGATTTCTAAAACCTGTAGCTTGATATAAAACCCAAAGTAAACTTTCGTGTTTTCCATGGTGTCAACCCTGTGATTAGTAGAATTATAAAGTATGTGTCAAAAGTTTTAAAAATGGCGGTTTTTTATTTCAACAGAAACTATACATTTTTATTCGAATTCCAATTTTAAAATTTCCACATAAATGTAAGTTTAAGTGTAATTACACAAGTGTAGGGGAAATAAATTATTTTCATAGTTATAATTTTAATAATTGTAAAAAACTCTTTAATCTATATATAGAAAGTGATTTTGACGAAAGTTGTAATTTTTTAAATTTTTTTAGAATGCATTTTTTTAATTTTCGAAACGTAATTTTTAAAATATGAAAGTATAATACTTGTTGAAATATTTTTGTGACTTTCAATAAAAAAATTAATGAAATTTAAAATACATAACATGAACATTATATTACATTAACAAAATTATTTAGTAACTTGTTAATTATTGTTTACGTTATATCTGAAGCAAAGAACCATCGTTGGTATGTATTTGCATTGTAATGTTAGCGATTAAAAATGGAGATCATGCGATAACCAATCCATACTGAACCCATTACTTATAATTGTTGTGTAATAAATAATTTATAATTCAAATAGGTAACTATATGGTGATAAGTGCCATTGTTTTGATTCGCTATTATGTGCCGCCCATTTCAAATTCAATGAACAGGGTTTTTTTTTAAATTTTTAACACATTTAGTTTCAAAGAGTATCTTTAGGGCGTTTATAACTTATTTTATTTAAATAAATTAGTTTTGTTATTGCAAAATATTCTATGGTTGAATTATATCTCTCTGACGTCGAAACTTAGTATGCAGATTGCAGACATGAGGGGACCAATTAAAATTGTGTGGTTATGACGTTTTTTTTAAAGAAATAATAACGCAGAATTTTTTTTAATTCCACCTTTTTACAAAATATAATTTAGCCCTATTTAAAAATTTGCATTTGGGTTTCAAATTGGGTAATTTCATAAATAATTATTGAAATACGGGTTTTGATCTTTATTATTAAACAGTTTTCGTTACAGATTTTGAATGGTTTTGTTGTTAAATAGTTGATGTAATACTGCAATTATCGAGGTCAGCTAGATTTTATTTGCCTATAATTCGATTTCATTTTTTTCAAACAACTCATTTCCTATTACAAGGTTTTAAAGTTCCGAAAATAAACTAAAATAAAGTTTTTGTTTGTTTTTATAAATGAAATGAAAATAAAATAAATAATACTTTAAAATACATTCGAAAAAAATAAAATTCTATAAACCATAAGAGAAGGTAAAAGTTACTTATGTAAAAATACGGAACAAAATAATATTATAATACTTTAGATGAGTCATTTAAAATGCTAAATAAGGATACAAAATTGTATATGTTTAGCCTTCGTTTTAAGAAATTAATTTAGTTGGAAACCTGTGTTTTAGGTCTAAAATTGAAACTTAACGCCCCAATACAACTTCAAAAGTATTTTGAACTGTGGGTGGTAAGGGTTGGTAGACATTTGTTAGGCTGTCTGGGGGACAGTTCATATCACCTTGGAGTTTATAAAGCAATCTGCTTTTACTTTGTTGCGCTTAGCAGTCAATATACGAAAACCATTGTTAGTAAAAATGTATTGTATTTTGAAATTACTGGAGAATTTTTTAAAAAAATTTGTGCTATATGACAAATGCTTACATCTTTAACAAAATTTTTTTTGTTTGTAAAATTGTGTTATTTTGTTATTTTTTTTTTGAGTTGGTTTTTCTTCAACTTAAAAATGTATTGTACTCAACTCAACGTTGGTAAAACTTCCTAGAGTAGTGTATGTTGTATAAAACACAAATATATTTTTAAGATGAAGAGAGACCCACAAGTAATTCAAAGAACACCGATTGTTGTAATGCTTACATAAACTTTTAAAATTAGGTAAAATAAACAAAAAAATGGAAAAAAAATTAAAATGATACAAAACTGTAGACATGCATTCGAAGGTAAATGAAATACACTTCCGAGCTAACTGTAACGCACGTGGCAAAATAGATTAAAAATAAAACTATTTTATTGACTATACTTACCGCGGACATAACTTTTTTAGAGGGAAGGAGTACAACCTTCCAAACTTTCAAGATATTTTTAGTAGTGTAACTCAAAAATATACCTTTAAATTAAAAAAAAACGTCTTGCAATAGTGTTTTGTATTTCTAATTGAAAAATCTTGATATATTTTAAATTTTGATGTAATTATTTCAGTAAATAAAAAATTATTTTATTTCATGACTAAGTAGAAGATGGTTATGCATCCATTTCATTTTGATTTATGAATGAGGTTTCAAAATTGGAAAATTACGATGCTATATTAACCCAAAAGAAAAAAAATTATAGTTTAAGTTATCGTAAAAACTACTATAATAATAAAAATTGTCATTTATACAAGCGAAATCTGATTTAATAAAATTGCCAAGAATATTTACATAGTTAATCAAAATTACGCTAAAATAACATTAACTTTTTATAAGATTTTATTGTATTTGTTATATTTAAGAGTATCATATATCTCGCAGACAGAGTCAATTAGTAGTTTACTATTAGTTTTTCTTCGATTTTTATGAGCGAGGTTCAGCACGCTGAGTGGCAGGCACTTAAATGTCTGTACGGTTATTGTTTGGTTTTCTTAGCGTTCTTTTTTTGATTGGGTATGTCTAAAACAAACAGTGATAAGGTGTTTCCAAACATTTAATTTTACTTCAAATTTTACAATTCATTAAAATATATATATATATATATATAGGCACCGTGCACTGGAACTCGGTTTATACATGAAGTATGCAACATACATAAGCGTCACCATAATGGATAATTACCGTATCTCCTACTTATCTTTCGTATAGTATGCAGATCAATCGATCGAAAGCGCGCGAAATTTCGATCGGTTGATCTGCATACTACAAAAGATAAGAGGGAGATACGGTAATTGTCCATTATAGTAACGCTTATGTATATTGCATACTTCATGTATAAACCGAGTTCCAGTGCAAGGTGCCTATATATATATATATATATATATATATATATATATATATATATATATATATATATATATTTCATTTTGCTGGTAAATAAATACAGGCCGCTTTAAGAAGAAACCTTTTATAGTTATGAATAGAACCATATTGGGCAATAGTTATTATTTTTTTCTATTTTCAGCTGAAGCTTAAAGCTTTACAGTGATATAACTTTCGCATATTTATCCTTCTGTTCATGATATACACAAACATTTACAATTTAAGTTTTTTCACCAGCGAGCATCATTTTAGTATAAATTATAAATTTAATTAAAACGCTTATAATTATAAAAGTCATTGTCCTAATATAAAAAAGCTAATTATTTAGCAATATTACGAATTTTATACGCGAAATAAAAATATTTACAAATGGAATTACGTTTGCAACAACGTCATCAAATTGAAATCACACATTAGACGATAAAATTTCTGACAAAACGATTTTGCCTGGATCATATTGCGTGTGTCTGTTTAAGGATTGGGAACTGAATGGAATGGGGAACTTTATGTTCGAGCGGTTGTGAATTTAGAAAATGTTTGTTACTCTTGTTTGATTTAGCCATTTGTATTTGTTTTTTTGTATTAACGTTAAATAACATAACGCATACTTTTATTTTAATATATTAAATTTAATTAGATTTAATCAAACCTTTTTGATGTTGTTTAATTTTTTATTTTCAGAAGAAACACATTGATGATGATGATGATGAAAAGATAGCTAAAGCAGCCAAAAGCCTAAATTTAATAATGGTTTAATTTCAAAAGCTAATAAATCAATAGGACCTTTTTCCCTTCCCTCAACGGTGTCGGTAAAACCATTGTTTTTTAATATTTCTGTAGTTTAGTTTGTTTTATAATCAAATGTAAATTTCTAAATAGAATAAAATATTTTAAATTAAAAACGTTAATTATTTTTAGTTCCCCAAAAATTTAAAACAATTTTTTGAAACTTACTTGAGTTTCTGTCGAAAGAAACAAAGTTAAATTCTTATTAGTAAAACGCAGTTTGTAGAGGTGGCCTATATTAGACTTCGTTAATTTATCATAGTAAGTTTTTTTCTCTTTCTGTGTGTGTTTGTGTGTGTGTTTAATCTGTTTGTTTCTTTGAAGCAAAAAAATTCAACGCATAAAACTGATTGATTTTTTCAGCAACACAGAGGGTACTTGAAATAATTAAGAATTCCCATAGCTGTGAAATAGCTCCTGTCTGTGATAAGGCTGTGAATAAATTGGCGTTCCTCCACAGGCGCAGTTTGACATAATTTGATTAAAGCTCGTATGTTGGAGAGTGCGCCGAGTCACATATAGTCTGCTAAGTACTTGAGCTAAAGCTTTCATCAAAACAGTTCAATATCCCGCGGATTTTAAATTAATGCCTCAAAAAAACTCTGAAAGGAAAAATTCTGATAGCAAATTGTGCCGCATGGGAGCTTACTTATCGATGATGAATAATAAAAAAATTCTGCTTTGTTAATCCTTGAATTACAAGGATCCCTCTGAATGAAAACAAAGCTCTCGCCTCTCCCTGCACATGTAATTTCGGCGACAAAAAGGACAAAACGCATATACGCACCCGCTCTAATCCTTAATAATCCATGAAATAGGTTTTCTCCCGAAATAAAACCCTTCCTTTTCCAGGCAGTTTAGGTGGAGCGGAGCTTAAAACCTCCGTTGCGTGTGTTTTCGGCCTCCAAACGACCGATATCCTGCAGGAAGTCTTCCTTCCTACAAATTGCAGGCATTCCCCAGGAGGATTTACGGCGCTTCTTTGCGGAAAAGTTGATTTTTACTTCGGGGGCCACAATTACATCAAGATACTACAAAATCATTCTGGCCGAAAAATTATTTTTATCAGTTCGGCCCGAAATTCGATCATTTGTAATTTTCGCCCAAAATATTTCTATTGAGAATAAAAATATTTTTATAAAAACATCTTAATGCTTAAACCCTTTCATTCTTTAAAAACTATTAGTCTTAAAAACTATTAGACATTTGAAGTTTTTAAATTTAAACATTTTTATTTAAAAAACTATTAGACATTTTAAGTTTTTAAATTTAAACATTTTTATTTAAAAACAATTAGACATTTTAAGTTTTTAAATTTAAACATTTTTATTTAAAAGTTTATAATTTATTGTATCTTATAAATCATTATACTAAAAAATTTTCAGGTCTGTTATTGTTTAGCATGTTTTAAATAATGGTACTCAGTTTCATTTTTATATTCGATTTCAAATTTAAAAAAACGTCTACCCTCAAAAATAATCTCTTTAAATATAATATATTAAGCAACTCCAAAAATAAAATTTCGAAATTGTAAAAAAAAGTTTTTGAATATTGAATATTCTCAGTAGGAAACTGTTGTCAAGAATCCAAAATTTGTTAATTATTGCTTTTATTTTTACATTATGTTTTGTGTAGTAACAAAATATTCAAACATACTAAAAAGATAATTTTTAAAAATTTTTAATTAATTTAAAAACAAAAAACGACGTAAACCAAAATTGCATTTTATTTAAAACACCATTCAAATCTGTTTTATTCAGCATGTTTGTCAACAAGCTATTACCGCCGCTTTAATAAAAAAAGTAAAAACGGGTTTTTGTAATAAAACATTGTTTTAATAAAATTAGTTAAAACTTTCAATGAAGCCAAAAATTAAGAAATATTGAGCCAAAAACACCCGGATTTTCATAATTTTTAAAATTTTCATATTTTTATTCGCGGGCTGAGAAATTGCTAAACACATATTGTTCAAAAATATTTTTTAACAACTTTTTGTTGATCATACATATGTATATCTTTATAGGTTTGTTATATCTTTAAAAAACATGTAAAGACAAAACTTTTTCAAAAGGTTTGTGTTATCCTCCACAGTTATTAAATCGCAAGACATAAAAAATATTTAAATATTTAAAAACACAATTTACTGCAAAAAGACGACTATAAAATTTAAGCTTTTCATTATGATTTACAAACGTAATATTATCGACCTTTGAAAACATAAATTAAATAAATTTTTTGTATTTGTTTTTATTAGAAAAAAGCACAATTACTATAAATTTGGTTGTAAGAGTTTACAAAGAAGAAAATTGGTTTTTTAGTTGTAAAAAAAAATTATATTTGAACCAGAAAAAATTTATAACTGCTAAGCCGACATGTATCATGGTGTCATGGGCGACAAGAGAAGGTTCCTACATGTTCGCACTGCTGCCCAAAATTTATGATCTCCTCTTCCAAAAATAAACGCTTAAAAATATTTTTTTTTAATAATCGTTTAAAGAAAATGATAAAAGCTTGACACAAAAACGCCGATTTTAATTGTTTTTATTTTATTCAGACCGTTTTTTTATATTTGATCTTTTATTTGAACAATTAATCAAGTTTTCTTGACTATATTTTTTCTCTTTCTATTGCCTAAAAGAATGATATTGTTTTTATGATGTACTATGATAGTTTTAAAATTTAAACCGTCGTTTTAACCGCTAAAAATGCAATAAAATTGCAATTATTCTTGCTATAAAATATGCACGAATCCACTTTTAACTAAGCTGCGCCCACAAAAATACAAAAATCAATAAGTTATTATGTTAATCTATGTACTCGAAAAAAATTCTCATATCACCTCACCATATTATATTTTATTCGTTGTAAAATGTGTCATGATCATCTTATATTTTATTCGTAGTAAATGTATTTTGTATTTTTATTAATTATTACCTGGAGAACACAAGAAACTGAAAAATCTAAGAAAACCATTGTATTATTCATAAGATTGCAATTAAAATGACTGTTTGATTTTTAAAATTGCATCAATATTGCACAAGTTATGGTTGCTTTTGCGAACGAAAGATTTTTGCATAATGTATTTTAAGTTTTTGTTATTTTTTTAATTTCTTATGGATCTTTAGCTACGCCTTTCAACAACG